>BHFT01056813.1:0-26935 GCA_004320025.1 Laticauda laticaudata
ACGCAATGAAAAAAGCAAGGAAAAAAAGGGGCGGATGCATAGCGGATGAAGTGGATCGCATCAACAGGACAAGGAACAAAGGGATGCCGCGCGGATGTATATTGTGATGCAAAGACGTTCACTGCACATGTGGGGAGTATGAATTGCGTCAGCTCCGCAGATATAAAAGGACGCACGCAGTCAGCATACAGGGGAAAGACGATGCTGCCATATACATCTTGCAGGAACACTATGGTTCGTCAGTCAAGCAAGAAGAGGAAGCCCGTGCCTCCTCGTTTCAGCCCTGGCAAGGTGAAGAAGGCCAGAACCAGCATCCCACCCCTGGCACTGACTCTGAAGGCTGCTGCTGCTGCTGCTGCTGTGGTGGACCAGCACCAAGGCCCTCAAAGCCCTGCTGCTGAAAGCCCTGCTGCTCAAGCCCCTGAAAGCCCTGCTGCTCAAGCCCCTGAAGGCCCTGCTGAGCCCTTGCTACAGGGAGGAAGAGGCAAGGAAGGAGAAGGAGAGAGGAAACAGTACACCCGTTCCGAGGAGCATGAGGATGAGAGGCTGGAATGGCTGAGGAGAACGAGTACCTGTGGAGAAAGGGCCACAGACTGTATCGGGACACCAAGAAGAAGCAGGCAGCTTGGAGAGACAAGGCAGAGAGCCTGGGATACACTGCAGAAGTACTCCTTGGATGTGGAAGCAGATGCACTATTGTCTATTGGCAAGCTACACCTCAAGAAATCCAGGCAGGCCGCTGTCAAGCTCACTGACCAGGAGATGTATGTCATGGCCAGGGCAGTTTCCTGGAGGGTGAGATCTGCACTGAGGAGCAGGCCCCTCTGAGACCCCTCTGCCCTGCAGACAGCCCACAGACAGCCAGTCCTCTTCCGAGCCAGGAGACAGCTACCCTGTCCAGCCAGGTGTCGTTCGGAGGGCTCCCAGCAGCAGAATCCCCCCGACAGCTGCACTCCCCATGCCGGCAGACTTGGAGGATCCGTGGCAGGATGACGCCCTGCTGTCACAAATGGAGAAGAAGCAGCAGCCACCAGAGCCAACCCACCCCCACCTCAGCTCCAGAGTATGCAGGCAGAGAGCAGACTGGAGGGCCAGGACCTCAGTGTGCTGTTGGAGATCAGGGACACAATGAAGACCAGCACAGAACTCTCTCTAGCTGGTCCACTTGGACAGACGATCCTCGGGCCGGAAACACCTTCATCACCTACGTGAGCCAAACCCTGAAGGACCTGCCCAAGGCCCAGTACAGGGGATGAAGGAGAAGATCACAGCACTTTTGCACAACCCTCAAGGCTCAGCTGAAGCTGCCTCCTACCCAGCCCAGGTCTGCTCCTCCACCCAGGTGATGTCACAGCCCTTCCACAGCTTTCAACAGCCCTTACCTACCAACGGCTACGACTACCAGGACTTCCCACAGCAGAAGCAGAACTTCCCAGTCCAGGCCCAGTTCATCGCACGCGCCACAGACGCCACCCCTCACCCAGCTGCAGACCAGACAGCCCCACTACACTCCTCCTTCCTACCACCCCACAGCGCAAGCCCATCAACGGACAATCTGTCATCAGTATTGGGCCTAGACATCTCAAGTCTTGATGAAGGGCCTCTCAACCTCACGGGACTGAGTCAGCTGTCTGAGAGCTTCCTGAATACACCATCCCCTGTTGTACTCTCGGGGCCAAGCATCCCAATGGCACCTCAGACCAGCAGTCCAGCCACAGCCACCTCCACAGTCCCTGGCTGCTTAACAGCTGAGACAATGGACATGCCTCAGAGTGACCTGAGTATTAGTGCCAGAGACTGAGTTGTTACTTGTTCACTTTATCTTTGCTTAAGAACACTTTACTTGGTTCATTTTGCTTTTTTAATAAAGTCATACAGTTTACTTAAGATAGTTATTAATAAAGGTTATCTTTGCTTAACACACTTGGTTCATTTTTTTACTTAATAAAGTGTTGGTGAAAACTTTGAAAAAATGGTTTAGCCTTTGCATCTTGTGGGATGGATAAGGATAGTTGTGGGATAAATAAATCTCCAGTGCAACCATAGTGGAACTGTATGGTCCACCATCCAGCGCTCCAGTTGATTTTCTCCCCCTTTTTACAGAAAATATTGGTTGTCTGCTAGGTGTCCTTCTACATACTCTAGACATACTGCAGACATCCTAAATATACGAGATACATCCCAGATACAAACATTTTGTCCGTTTTGAATACTTTTATACGAGATGTATTCGCTTACATCCTTTCTATTTCCGTCTACTAACACTGTGTAGACGTTCCGTGTACCTTTTGTTTCCTCCCTCTTTCCATTTTCAGCTGCAGTGGATGTGAGTTGAGGAGATGGCCAGAGGATGCAGAGAGGATACAGTGGATGTTTAACGGATAACGGACATAGAACGTTTGTTGCCCGTATATGTCGTGGATGTACATCGTACGTGGCGGAATGTTCATCGTTCACAAAGTTTTATGCAGCTCAAAACTTTTGCGCAGATGAAATTGCAGTGGACGGATGCTCGACGGATAGAGCATATGAAACACGTATGCAGTGAGTACACAACGGACGCATAGCGTTTTCCAACGGATGGCAAGCTTTTTTTTAATGTTTTACATCCTCTTTGCATACATAAGTGCAGTGGGACCGGACCTTTAATCCTATTTATTTATATACTTTTTACACATGCTACATCTATGATCTTTTTTATTTGCTCAGTGTTGAATGTTATGTGTTTATAATCTATAGATGCTTCTGACTAAGAAAAGCTTGAACACCACAGCATTTACTTTTCCCATCCAGTACCAGTTATTTTCCCCACAACACCTGCAGAAACCAGCACTGTGGGAAGAAATAAAGCCAGTGTTGCATAAATTGGTGCTACAAAACAGAAATCATACCTACAGGGAAAAAAAGCAGCAAGAAGAATGGCCACTGCTAAAAAATTAAAACTAATTCACACACTCGGGCAAAAAAAGATGCAACAGTGGAGCCCAATAAATGAGTTATCCTGTGTTGCACAATAGGTGGTTGTGGCCCCTATTGCACTTTCAAATGCCATTAGCATGATATTCTTCTTGAGTAGCTATCCTAAAAGTAAGGGTAGAACAAGTTTAAAGCTGTTAGATTTATTTCTTGGTATATGGCTTCATCAATGCTGGGACATTCTTCCTTTATCCCATTGGATTTAACTTATTCAAAATGGTGCTGCACCCCTTATTAAAAGGTTATACTTTAGGGTATTTTTGCATCCAGGTTTTCATTAGAGCACAAAAGGCTTCTGTCCTAACAAGATACCTTTCACCAGCTTATGCTCCTGCTTAACAGCAATAATCTTGCAGTAGTATTCCATGACTTAGCAATTACCCGCTTAAATTATTGCAGCATTTTATGTGATGGCCTTGTTAATTCAGAAGGTTCAGTTAGTTTTTTAAAAATGCTACAGAAAGAGCATCATCTGGAATTTGGCCTATTGATCTCCTGTGACTGGCATTAGGATAGAATAAGATAGGATTCTTTATTGGCCAAGTGTGATTGGGCACACAAGGAATTTGTCTTTGATACATATGCCCCCAGTGTACATAAAGAAAAAATAAAATATATTCATCAAGAATCATAAGATACAACACTTACGAAACAATAAAAACAATATAAATTATAAAGATACAAGCAACATGGATATAGCCATAAGTGGGAAGAGATAGGTACTAGTCAGGATGAGAAGAATAGAGTAGTAATAGAGTTTTGGTAGTTAATTTGAAAGTGTTGTGGGAATTAGTTGTTTAGCAGAGCCCTATAGCATCATTTCAAGGGTAGAAGTTGAAACAATTTATGTCCAGGATGTGAGGGGTCTGTAAATATTTTCACAGTCCTCTTTTTGACTCATGCAGTATATAGGTCCTCAATGGAAGGCAGGTTGGTAGCAATTGTTTTTTCTGCAGTTTTAACTATCCATTGAAGTCTGTGTTTGTCTTGCTTAATTTAATTTAATTTAATTTAATTTAATTTAATTTAATTTAATTTAATTTAATTTAATTTAATTTCTGGTTTCAAATTGCTGGTTTTAACATTTAAACTTTCACAATTTGGGCCACTTGCCCTTTTTTGTTATCTGAATCCCAGTCTAGCCATCATAAAATTTCCACCAGATGCCCTGTGTTGTAAGAGGTATGAAAGGTTGCTACAGTGGATATAAAAAGATCTACATACACATCCTGTTAAAATGTCGGGCTTTTGAGATATTAAAAAAATCAGATCAAGATATTTTTTCTACCTTCAATGTAATGCAGGGGTATCAAACTCGATCTCATGGATTGTGTTTGACCTTGGGGAGGGGGCTGGGGGCATGGCCAGGGTGGCCATGGCCAAGCTCGATGTCAGTCATGTTGGGGAGGCTCCTGTGGCAGTCCAAGCGCTCTGCCAGCAAAAATGGGCTCCCAAACTCCGTTTTCGGCTGCGACAGCTTTCTGCAACCCTCTGCCAGAGAAAACATAACTTAATTTTTGCTGGCACAGGCACCACGGGCTGGTCCTTCACTGTTTCCAAGGTGGCCCTGTGGGTAGATCTAAACACCCTGCAGGCCAGATCCAGCTCACAGGCCTTGAGTTTGACACCCCTGATCCAATGTATGAGCTTACAATTTAATTGAAAAACAAACTGAAGTATTTTAGGAGGGAAAAATTAACATGGTTATTAAGTGTGCACAAAATACTTTGCTGAAGCACTTTTTGATTTCGTGACACTGTAGCATTCGCTCTTTTGGGATAGGAATTTATCAGCATGGTACATCTTGCCTTTGGAATTGTTGTCCACACTTCCTTGCAAAAATATTCCAAACAGCCCTCTTCAGATCATCTCACAGATTTTCCATTGGATTCAACTCTGGGCTCTGACAGGCCATTTTGCTTTTCTGATGGAAACCTTTTGTTTATTTGGAGGTATGTTGTGGGTCATTGTTGTGTTCAACATTTTAAGAGAAGCCTAAAGGTTTTGTGCCAAAATTGACTGATATTTGGGATTGTATTTAATTACTTCCCCCTTGACTAAAGCCCCAGTTCCAGTTGAAGAAAAGCAAACCCAAAGCATAATGCTGCCACTACCATGTGTCATTGTGGGTATAGTGTACTTTTGGTGATGCAGTGTTGTTTTTTCCCCAAAAAAACATATACTTTTTGTAATTATGGTTCAAAAGTTCAACTTGATCTCATCAGATCAAGATCAACATTTTCCCACATGCTTTCATCAGATTTGATGTGGCTTTTTGCAAAACGTGGCTAGGTTTCATCTTGTCACTTACTCCATAGGCCAGACATATGTAGAATATGAAGATTGTTGTTACAGGTAGTACACAACCAGTATTTGCCAGTAGCTCCTTTAATGTTACTATAAGCGTCTTGGCAACTTCTCGGTCAAATTTCTTGTTTTTTCATCTGTTTTGGAGCAACATCCCTTCTTGTACCAGTTTTTGATGACTGTCTTCACTGTGTTCCATGGTATGTCCAATGCCTTGGCAATTTTTTTGTATCCTTCTCCTGACTGGTACCTTTCAATGAGATCACTCTGATACTTTGTAAGTTTTTTGCAGACCATGGCATTTTTAATAAAAGGCAACTATAACTATCAGAAAAATCCTACAACCACAGCTGAACTTTATATGGGCTTGATCAGGGTCACTTTGATTGCAGGTGTACCTACTACTATAATCAGTTTGAACGTATTGCTTACTTCAGAACACAGCCACATACGCATACTTATAAAAGGCATCTACACTTATGTGCAACCACATTAATGTAAGCTATTCATGTGACTGCAGGAAGTAGCTAGAATCCAAATTTTAGAAGAAATGCTAATTGGGGCACCCCAAAACTGAAGAGACTGAAATAGTTTAAAACAAATCTCCAAACATTAATCATGTCTTTCAACTCTCAGTGATGCAAAAAGCTAAGCTGAAAACTTGGAATATCTTGCATTTTCTTCACTTTGTTAAAAAAACATGTTTAACATCTCTTTAAAAAACAAACTAGTATAACACACTTTAATAACAATGAATAGAATATGCTAAATTATAAAGCTGTGCACAAATCCCGCAGCTTCTGAGCAAATAAAATAGATCATACACAATTCTGAATTCCTATCCGAGCACTAAGAAAGCCTGACTTGTTGAATTTCCAAATTTCTCAAAAGATTTACCTAGATCTAGCAAACACATGTTATAGCCATATTAATAGTGAAAGCATTCACCAGAAAGGAAACATAACTAATCAAACCATCAACATAAAATAATATAATCCAAATTTTGTATATGTCCATTCAAACTCAAGTCTCTGTGGCCTTGAGGCTACAATCTTCAGAGAAAATAATCTTAAAGAAATCAAGTTCCTACACAACAAAATAAAACATAAATTCCAAAACATTCAGTTCAAGAGCAACAAAAAATTACTTGAATTTCTTAGCACAGAATGGTCAAATGTGGTATATCATTCCCAAGACATAAGGAGTTATCCTTAAATAATAACAGGGAAAATAACATAAATATTGGTCTGTTTTCATTAGTATCTTACATAGATACCTAAACAAGATTATCCAATTACAAATTAAGTGTTTTGAATAATTATTTTAGTCTGTCCAGTTTTAACCTACTTCAGCTTCCCTCACATTCCTTTAAAAATAATTATACAAGATCAGAGATATCAAATCAGACTTCACCCTAGAATATTCCATTCGTTAAAATATACAGTGACAATATGCAACCAACGAAGTTTTAGTGAACTGATTTAAATATTTCAAAAGTAGAATAAAGACAGAATGCAAATTATGTGGTACTGACCATTATTTGCTAGGAATTGCATCTCCGCTACCAAATGTTTCCTAACAGTAAGCTCTTCAGAGTTGTTGAATTGTGAGAGGGGTAGTAAATAAATTTTATAAATAATAAATAAATAATAAATTTAATAAAATCTGTAAAATCAATTTCATTTTTTAAAAATGAAACAAACGTTGTAGCTAGGTACCACACTCTGGAAAATTAAATAAATAATGGACCATAAATATATTTATGAATAAAGATAAGATTTAAAGTTCTTCATTCCCTAACAGAATTATTGAAAACGTGATTGCAAGAGAAATAGCGCTTCAGAATAATTGGTTTTATAAAATATTTTAATCCTTAACTTCTCTGACATACTTAATAAAGAGGCATATGGTTAGAGAGAAGCAACAAAATATGAACATTATCAATCATGAAAGCTGCTTTCTAACAAGATCTATTTTATCAGTGTGGATCAGATATCATGTCATAAATAGCACTAACAAAAGGTTGTGGCTATAGTTCACAATATGTTCCTTCTATTCATAATGCAAAAAAGACCTTCAGCATGTATGAAAATTCTTATCTAAGCAGTAGTTGAGCAAATGAAGTAATATGTATGAAATTCAATGGATCAGGTGCATGTAATTCAAAAAGTATATAATGTTTCAAAAGTATCTCACTCACACATACAAATTTCCTTTATATAATTTTCAAATATATTAGTTGTGGAAAGAATTTATAGCAAAATCCAACACTTTTGGATAGTGACTACTGAATTTATTTATGGTAAACCTGTAATACCACTGAGAAACAGAGATCTAATTCTTGTAATCAATTTTTTTTATTTTGTAGTTATTTTTAAAACTAAGCTGCTGAATATCAGCTTTTTTATATTCAATATTTCTGTTTATCTAGTGTTGCATCATTTGTTCATTGGATGAAAGCTAATGTGCTATGTTGCATAGTTAGGAAATACATACTTTTTTCTAGAAATCCCATTGAGCCCAAGGTTTACTTCTCAGTATGCATGTGTATCTTTATGTGTAAAATACACACACACACACACACACAAACTGAAACATAGCAGTTAAGAAACAATTCTCAAATTTATATTTCCTTTAAAATCAACATATTAAGTGTAAATAACTGTAAATATTGATTTTGCTCTGAAGCCTGATTATTCAAGCTCACATTTTAACCTGAAAATTATACATCAAGATGCAAATTTATATTATTAGCCAATAACTGGGAAAGATTTTTATACCAAAACATCACTTAAAACAGCTGAATTTCCTCAAAAGTTGTCTAACTTTTAGCTATTGCAAGAATATTTTTTTAAAAAGCCCATTTCTAATATTGTAATTGATAGTTCAAATGCATAAAACATTTGTTGCCCAACTTTCAAAAAATACATTATTTTATGTTCAGTCCATCTCACCCCATTTCACCATCTTATATTTGATTAACCAGCTGGAAGACACATACTTTATTATCGGATTATTCTATTTTGAGACAATGGCCTAAAATAATGTGTTTTTAAATTAACTTCAACCTTATGATTACCTGATGGCTGGACTGTAAGGGCTGCGTGAGCGACGTCTGTAAGGAATCGGTGATACATCCCCACCACACTCGAAAGAACTGTGACGGCTGTAACTGGGTGACCGCCGCCAGTAAGGGCTAAGAGAAGAACGGGGACTGGGAGATTTGCGATTCCGTTGACTCTGTGAAGCTCTGTGGCTAATTGGACTGTCATCTCGATAAGGACTGGGTGACGACCGTTGGCGTCTGTAGGCCCTAGGTTCTGTCTTAACCTCCCGGTAGGCTTTAGGCGGCTCCTTGTAAGCTGAGGGAGGCTCTTTGCCTGCTTTCGTCCGGTTCCGGTGGCTTTTATTTTCCCGATCTTTGCGACTGCTACTAGGCGACGCAGCTGAGCCCTTCCTGCGGCCGTCGCTGCCGCCGCCGCCGCCGCTCCGGGAGCCATCTCGGTCCTGGCCACCGCTGTGATTGTGGCGGCTGCGAGACTTAGATGAAGAGGCGGCCTCGGCTCCCGCCCTGGCAGCCGCGGCCACCCCCTCCTGCTGTAACGGCGCCTTGTCCTTGTCCACCCCCCGTCTGCGGTGTTCCCGGTGCCGCTCCCGAGAGCGACGCCCACTGTTGCTGCGGTGCTCCCTGCGCGGTCGCCGGTTGCCCCGATCCGCCTCACAGTGGCTTGAGCGTTGTTGGTTGCCTCCGCCGCCACTGGAGGACGCAGGACTCCCGCCGCCGCTCCCTACCCCGGCCGTCCCGCCTCCCACCGGTCCCTCCGACTGGGAGCTTACGTCGTCGTATTCTTCGGCCGCCGCCTCTACCAGTGGCCCCAAGCCCGCCCCAGTCCCGCGCCGCTCCGAGGCTGCAAGGGCAGCCCCTGAGCTACCTCCACCTGTACCCCCTGATCTGCCGCGCCGCCGTTTGGCCCGAGTCCCCGATCGCCGCTTTCCTCGCGGTCGCTTCCGCTCCCCCCCTTCCCCACAGCAGGAGGAGGCGGCGCCGCCAGTGGCCGCCAGGAACAGCAGAGACTGCGGCGGCAGCGGCGGCTGCAGGAGCGAGGGCTGCAGCAGCGGAAACAGCAGCGAAGGTGCCGGCGGGCCCGCCACAGGTGACAGAGGCAACGGGGGCGGCGGCTGCTGCGCCGAAGCGTAGCGCTTCCGCCGCCGATGATGCAAACGCTTTTTTTCTGCCGCTGGCGATTCTGAGCCGCCAGTCCAGGCCCGGACACCGCTCCCGCCTCCGGACGACGCCGCCTCTGAGGTACTCGGCATCGGTATCTCTCTCCGACAAACAAGAATCCGTCAAGGCGCCCAAGAGGTGGAGGAGAAAGCAGTCGCCATTGGGACCCCTTGTCAGGTTCGGCTCCGTAGGAGGAATCTCTCCTGCCGACCTCTGTTTCCTCGCATAGAAAGACAGTTCCCTCAGCTGGGATGGTCAGCGGTCGTTTCCACAAGCTCCTAAAACTAGGGATGGCGGCTTCCGCTTCGCCTTACACAAACCGGTCCCATTTCCCGGCTGGGCCCCGAGGTAGGCCTCACTGTCGGTACTTAAGCCCAAATGATTCCTCAAGGCCGTGCCCGAACGCTTCGTGTCTCACCGCTTCTTTTGCTGCCCCGGCTCATCGGTTCACCGTATCCGTGAAAACGAGTAAGGGATGAGAAGGAGCAATTGCCAAAGAGTCTCAGTCGTTCCTCTATATTCGCTTCTGTCTTACTTGCGCGCACACAGAAAAGAGACAGAAGGAAGACGGCCGGTGCAGTCAGTACAACTGCGCGTGCGCCACTACGCTGAAGTAAGAAGCAATGAGCCTATCTCTAAGCTGGAGAGTTCCGTTTGTTCCTTTTCCAAACGCAACCAACAAAAACTCGCGAGATTTTTTCTTCCCCCCGCCCTCTCGCGAGTAGTAATCTCGCGAGTCTTCCGGTTTTGTATTCATAGGAGTTAAATGTGTCATGTCCGGGGAGAGAAAACCGAACAGCCATTCACATAAAATGAAGCCATTTCTTGTTATAAAGTTTGAATCGGAGAAAAAGCCAATTTGGTTAAGACTTCAAGCTACAAACCAGTTCCTTGTAAGCTCCAGGAATTGGTGGGCGGCAGTCCCGCGTTAGGCATTAAAAAGAAAAACCCGTCTCGCTTTCAGTCAGAACTTCAGACTCGGAGATATTTGGTTGATCGGGGTGAGTTAGGGAGATGCGAACTCTGTATCTGCAGGAAAAACACTACGGAAGGAAAAAAATGTAACTGGGAAACGGCGGCTACGACGACTTTGAATTTGATTTAAATCCGCTTTTCTCCAACCCAAAAATGGAAAGTGTCGAGTTAAAAAAATATTGTTGACAGAAGCTACCACTATCCTACTTGTTCTATTTCTTTGGGACACTTAAATTCTGAAAGGTACTGAAGTATATTTGCAGTATCGAATACATTTTATGGACCTTTGTTAGCTTCTATAAAATCTTGGGTTGTGAAAGGATGCTGTCCAATCTTTTAAAGACTTGAAGTAGCCTCTTAAGTAGCAAAATAAGAAAATTCTTCTCTTATAAGCTTGATGATAATAGAGCAACCTACTTGGAAAGGAATAGACTTACCAATAGTCTAACCACCAAGAGTGGTTAGACACAAAATAAGTTTGTTTCTGGTGCATAAGCTCTCATTGCATACACAAAACAAAGTAATAATTATAAAGATATCAATAACAAGACAGTAGAAAAGGTGAGTATGATAATAGTAATATATAAGACTAAGGAATTATGTTCAGCAGAGTAATATGTGCTGTCTGTGTCTAGTTCTTTGGCATGCAGTGCTCTGAAGCAGCATCCTGAAGGGAAGAGTTCAAACTATATAGCAAGAACGCTTAGATTTATATACTGCTTCACAGTGCTTTACAACCCTCTAAGTGGTTTTCAAAATCAGCATATTTTCCCCAACAATTTGGTCCTTCATTTATGTTCAGGATATGAGGGATCAGTAGATATTTTCTCAACCCTCTTTCTGACCCAGTGGCATCAAAGAAAGGCAGACTGGTTGCAATTGTTTTTTCTTTAGAGTTAAGTATCTGTTGAAATCTGTACCTGTCTTGTTTGGTTGCTGTGCCAAACCAGACAACTATAGAAGTACAAGTGACAGACTCAATAATTCCTCTATAGGGGACTTCCAGTGGTGATGTCATGCTGTGGCGGTGCAGAGGGACAGTGTTCCGTTCCCTGTGCTGGAGTTTTCATGTTTGGTGGCCATCTGAGGTAAAGTTTGGTCCCAGAGGGACTAGCAAAGGAAAGGGGAATTCTCAGGCGCAGCAAGGAGATGTACAGTTTCCAGCTGTGCTAAGAAGAGAGCCTTCAGCCCAACACGGAAGAAGCCGGCCTTTGTGGTAGACTCAGGCATGACGTGCCAATATGAAGAAGAAGGAAGCAAGGACAGAAGACAGTATAGCAGTGACAGGCGAGCAGTGAATTTAATCAAATTTACAAAATCGGTGAAGAGACAACCGGCGGAGGAATCAAGAAGATAAGTGAGTCTCCAAATAGAAAGGGTTTATCCCAGAAGACAGGCAGTATTTTGTATTAGGAGCAGAATAGCACTTACTAAAAGACTAGCCAGTAAAACAGCAAAAAGAGACAGGCATATTGTTTTTTGGGAGAAATAACTACAGAATTGTTCTTCGAAGATCTAGAAGTTGAAACTCTAGAAGTTGAAAGAGGACAGGTTTGATGGCTGTGAGGAGAAAGTGTAGGAGAATGACTATGCAGAAAGTCTTGAGACTGCCATTGTGAGAAGAGATAATAACTGAGAACTGATGCAATATATAGACCAACCAGAGAAAAGATACTTAAGCATTTAATTCCTTATATTGTTCGGTGTATTTAGGAAAGTAGATATCTATACTGTACATTTATTAAAAAGTAAATATATTTAGATTAAATGACTAGGGACTATTTTGATAAAGATTAAATATAGAAGTTTAGTGATAAATAATAGAAAATATTTGATAAAGAAATTTTGTAACTAGACATATTTTTAGTATTAACTATACAAATTGTATTTATATAAACTTATACATAGATATACATACTTAAGATCTCATATAAGAAATTAGAATTATAGATATATTTTTATTATACATAGTATTTATATCCTTTGCTGTATTGACTTATATTTATTATTAACTATTAACTGCATTTATTGTATTTACTGTATTTATTAATACCTATTAATAAATTATTACAATATAAATCATAGGAATCCATAGTATAGAGCATATTATTTAAACTGGATGGTAATTTGGGAGAGCATATATAAAATCCTAGGAGAACAGCATAAAATTATAAAAGACATGACCAGCATCACAGCCCTGAAGACAGGAAAGAAAGCCACATCATTGGTGTCAGTATCTAGCCCATCTACATCAAGCCAATGACTAATTGAAGGAATGCTTTCCACTGAAAAAGGGAATACTACCCCCAGTATGCAAACAATGTAATCTACATTGTTGACAATACAGGAAACAATAGTCAAACTCCAGGAAAACATATCAAAAAGTCATGGAGAAATAAAATTGGAAATGGGAGAGATGAAAACAGAGATACATAAACTTGAGGACAGGATGGGCTCAATCCAAAAAGCTATCCAGAAAAACGAAATAATAAAAACAATTGAAAATAGAATGAAACAAATTGCGAAAAAACTAGAAATGGTGGACCAGAAGATGGCAGGGCTGAATAAAGACCTGGAAGAATCTTTGATACACTTCGAGATAGATCGGGCCTCATTCTTCCTGAGGTTCCAGAATGTAACAGAGACGAAGAAGACCTGGGGATGTTGATGGTGGAATTGATTGCAGAAACTCTTCAGAGGGATAAGCAAGACATTTTAAATGAATTAGATGATGTCTACAGAGTGTACACGAGTTATGCCGGATGCCATAGACTCCTTATAGAAGTACACATAAGATTTGTAAAAAAGTAAGGAACATCATATATAAAATCACAAGGGAAGAATCGATGATGTACAAAGGGAAAGAAATAATCACACTGAAATAAATCCTTAGAAAAGTCCCTGAACAATTGGTTTCTAATGACCCAACTAAACAAGAGAAATGTTTTATTCCGATGGATTACTCTGTAGGAAATGTTGGTCTCCTGGAAAAATAAAAGAGATCAAAATCGATAGTTTGGAAAAGGCCCAAGATCTCCACAACCAGCTAGTTGGACCAGAGGAAGAATATAGTAGCAGAGAGGAGTTAGAATCAGCGAGTCAAGATGAACAATGACAAGGAGATCAGAGACAAAGAGCAAGAAAAGAAGAATAACTAAGAGAAAACATCAAGAAGAAGGAGTAAGAACGAGGACTCAAAGAGAAACCAGGACAAATAGAAGGCAGTAACGGGAACAAAAATAAAAAAATGGGAGAACTGAAATTAATATATATTAATGTCAATGACATAAACTCATCATCGAAAAGAAAACAAATATTTTCCAAATCAGTGAAACAAAAAATAGATATTGTGTGCCTCCAAGATGTGCACATTAAAAAACAAGATGAGAGATATTTACAGTGCAATGAATTGGGGAAACTTTATTCAGCATTAGCAGAAGAGAAAAAAGGAGGAGTGGCAGTAAACATTAAAGAAGGAATAATAATTAAATCAGTATACACGGATACAAAAGGAAGAATATTGATAGTTAAAACAATAGGGGGAAATATATTATTAGTTATTATGCACCTAACAAAAGTGAGTTCTATAAAAATGTGCATGATAAAATTATAGAAATAGGAAATGATAATGTAGGTCTAATTGGTGACTAAAATGCAATAGTAGATATTAAAAAAGATTATGCTAATGATCAAAAAACAAACATAAAAGGAATATATTACTCAAAACCTTTTTTGAAATGTCAAATGAACTAAATTTGTTAGATCTATGGAGAACCTTAAACCCAGGAGAAACTAAATTCACCTCACAAATCCTGGTCAAGAATCAATATGGCCTGGATAAATGGAGACCTAAGTAAAAATACTGAATCAACACAAATTATGTCAAATACTTGGGCTGACCATAACCCTCTTAATATGGAAAGGACAAAAAAGGAGGAGAGGTAGATGGACACTAAACCCACAAATCTTAAAAGAAAAAGAATATATCCAAAAGATTTCAAAAGAATTGGAGCTATTCTTCAAGGATAACAAAAAACAACATACCCCATTACAAAATTTGCGGGACACTATGAAAGCATATTTAAGGGAGTTAATAATAGCCTACATTGTAAAAAGAAACAAGAAAAATGGGAAAATCATAATACATTATCTGAGGAAATTAAAGATTTAGAAGAAAAACTTCAAATGGAACCTGGGAAAGAACAAATTAAAAATAAATTGGCCTTAGCAAAACATAAATTGAATATTTTGGATCAAGAAGAATTGGCAAGAAATTTAAAATTTGCAAGACAAAATTATTTTGAACAATTAAAAAAGGAAAGGAAAGAAGAGTAATACACTATTACAAGATGAGAATGGAATCGTGGAAACCAATATTGATAAGAAAAAGAAAATTACACAAGAATTTTTTGAAGAGGAGCTGGCATCGCGACAGTACAGCATGCAGTCTCGGAGGTCTGAGATTGCAGCCGGTATCTTTGCCCCTGGAAAGTCCAAATGGACCTAAACCGTCCCAAAGAGATGGTGATAGTGAAGGGCGCATCCTGTAGATCCCAGGGATATCGCAAAGTCCCTAGTTGATCCAGGAGAAGCCCTTCTTTCCAGCGGCAGAGAAGCAGCCATCAAAGCTGCTGAAGTTGGGACAGCTCCGAACGGAAGAGGCTTGAAAGAGAAAGTGTGTCGGTTTGGTGAGTGGGCAAACTTGTCTTGTGTATCTTTCCTTATATGATGGATCTGTCCAATTCTCCCTCTATCAGTACTTTTGCCGTTTGCTTATAATATATGCTTGTATTGCGTTGAATAAATTTTCTGGCAAAATCCATTCTGTTCCAAAATTAATAAAATAAAGATCCTCCAATTCCATAATCAAATGCTTTGTGCATGTCTAAAAATATTAAAGTCATTTGTTTTTCGGGGTTGTGCCTGCATAATATTCCAAAGTATTGTTCCAAAATTATTCTTCCTAGTTATCTCTTGATTTGTCCTTGGCAGAAATCCATTTTGGGTCAGGATGAATAAAATTATTTAAGAATTTTTTAAGTCTTTCTCCAAATATTGAAGTGAAAACTTTTATAATTTTGCATTTAATAAGAAATAGGTCTATAATTCTAATAACTTGCAATGATCAGCTCTTCTTTGGCAATAAGTGAATATAGCTTCTGACCATGTTTTAGGTTATCTTCTTCTTTGACATACTTATTCATGACTTCTAGCAATGGAAGTTCACGATTCTTGTAGAGTTTTATAAATTCTGCTAGGAAGTCCATCTGGGCCTTCCATTTATATTTTGTTTCTTAAGTGCTTCAGTTAACGTACATTGCTTATATTGCTTTCCAACATTTTTTCCAGTTCTCTTTAGGTGTCTTAGGTAGATCAGCATTCTGTAAATACTGTTTGACTCTTTTCCTCATCAATATTCGGCTTGCTTATATAATTTCCCATTAAAGTCTCGAATAATTTCCTTCTTCTCTCCATGTGCCATAGCAAACTTGACCTTTGGATCATCTATTAACTGCGATTACTTTCTGATCTGTTCTCCTTTCTCGAATTTATATGCCCCTAACCATCTACCTGGTTGTTTGCATCCTCAAAATAATTATTGTTTAGCCACCTCTAATTTTCTGGCTGCTAATTCTTCTTTCTCTATTTGACCCATTTTGTGTTTAATTAGTGTTCCAAATTTAGCTTAAATGTCTTTTTTTATGTGGCGTTTTCTATAGCTCTTTTTCAAGTCTTTTCATGATCATCTTCTAAAGCTGTCCATGGCGTGTGCCTTTTCCTGTAACCCCCCCCAACCCTCGCCCAGCCACGACCGCGATCGATATAAGGGCCGAGGACATCAGCGCCTCCTGCTCTGAAAGCGAGATGTTCCTTTTCCTTGTATAGTCTATTTATGAAGCCTCTAGCATCATGCCCCTTCATTGTTGGTCTCATACGATTCTGTGATTGAAGTGTCTTCTTTCTTATCTTCTCTAAAGAGGAAAAAGCAATTCTTTCTCCATCCGCCTTATAAAGTCCTTTTCCTTTAAAATAGTATTATTTAACACCCATCTCAATCTTCTTTTTGTCCTTTTCATTTAATGTCAGCTGGATTGTGGTTCTACCTTGTTTCAATATTATTCTTGATATATTAGATATTCGTTCTGTTGAAATCCAAATCATATCTATCTGGACCATGATTAATGTCTATTTTGAGTAAAACCAGCTATATTGTTTTAGCCTCTTCAGCATTTCTTTCTCTCCAGTATATCTTTTAAATTTATTTCATCTTCATCATTTTAATAAAAAAGATTTAGGGAGTCTTTCAATCTTTGCTTTGTTTTTGTGTTGCTGCTATAGTCCAATTTTATTATCTACAATTCCATGAAATTCTTCCCATTCATAACTATATTACATAGTTCCAGTTCAATTATTTCACTGTGTATAATTTTTTATAAATTTCTTCTTGTTTTGATCATTCGAACATAAATTGCAATCAACTGCAGTCGTCGTATGGGTTTAGCATGCATCATTTTCGGATTCCCTGCTCGTCTTAGCTGCACTACTATCTATTTGCCACCACTATGCAATCACTCTTCCATCTCATCCTAGTATGAGATCTCAATTTTGCTTAAGATATCTCTCACTACTATCTGCACCCTCCGGCTCGCTCCTATCCCTGTAATAGAAAAGTATATAATGTAAAGCCACTCCTCTTTTCACCTTACATATGAGTTCAAAGAAAGTAAATTATTTTCCCAATTTGGCTGTTACCCAACTGTCAGCCTTCAAGATCTTCTGCTATTTGCTTTGCATCTTTTCAAACTGCCATACTTAACGGGAGGGCGAAGAGGGAGATAGCAGCGGAATAAGTTGGCGGCAAGCAGAGCTGATGGTGCTTACAGTTCATCCTCGTATGTCTTCGATATAACGCCAGAGCCTAGGGCCGCGCGATCCATAACTAGAGTCTGTTAGCTGACCGTACTGCCCATGTCTCGCCTTAACTACTTCCAGTCGACGAGCCACCGCGGCACCGCCCACAATGCTGCCCTTTCCGGGGGAGGGTGGTGATGCATGTCACCAGCTCTGGTTCTATTCTCGTCACCTCAGTCAACTAATCGCAGTCCGCGGGCTAATTGCGCACTAAACCTGCTCTCCCCCATACACTGCTGCCTTCCGCACGTTCATGGTTCGTGTGCGTACATCCACGACCTAAACAGGCGATCACAAAACACTTCACGTCTTCCCAGCAGCGATCTTACCACTTACATCATCCTAATACCATATAGGCACCTACGCAATGACCCAGGTTCTCCACGTATTCTGCCGCTTAGGCTTTTCCGTATCTCTCATCCTGCGCCATACCATCCTGCAACCCCTTTATCACAAATATAATGGCCCGCGCTCAAGTGTGAACGTGGCGACGAGACAGAGGCCTCATTCATCACCTAGATAAGATGCGCCCCAGCGAATGACTTCATTACCACACCAATTACTGAATTGATATCAGCAAGCGTTGTCATTGAAACACACTTAGCTTCCGATGTACTGGCGTGGGAACATTTCCATCACTTTCTATATGTGTGAAATTAAGCGTGCCTATCATCTTCTCCAGATTCACGTATCTCTCTCTCTCGTTTTGCTCAATATACTCTTTCGTCTCGTAAAAATTATCAATACCTGTATCTTCATCACAAGAATACTAAGAGTTTCTAAGCGTATTCTTTTCCTGGATTTTGACAGGGAAGCTTCCCGCCTGCGACCATTATTACCTGAATCTCCACCACACTGCCCCACCCACGCCGATAGCAGAAATAAACCCCAATTTTCTTTGTTTGAGGGGGCCTGGACAATCATCGGTCAGTTCTTCACAATAGTGCATCCCAAGAGTGCTTATCCAGCGACCATTGCATGAGGGCCAGTACGTTCATTTGCTGACGCAGCGCAACCCAAGCGAGCTAGCAGGAGCTCAGTCTGGTAAAGAGGATCCTAAGTGTGTGAAGCTCAACGGGTGTCAATGCTAGTTCCATCCGTTCGGGCCGGTTGTGGCTGCGAACAAGATCCCGGACAAGGGAGGCAGCCCAGCCCCCCCTGGCCTCACTACCCGCCCATTCGTCCTGCCCGCCCACGACGATGCCGCGCTTTGACAATATAAGACGCGCATGCACTCTTCGGCAGGAAGTGACTAACAAGACAGACACTACATCACCAAAGATGGGAACTCTTGCTGGATCAGCGCCAGAGACTCCCTGAATGAAGCGCTCTTTGAACCCAACCTCAAGCTTCAGCATCGAAGGGCTATGACAATGGAGCAGATGGGAATTGAAGCCCCTCAGCCCATGCGTGAGAACACAAGCTGGCAAAGCTCCCTCTCCCCTAAAATATAACACTAATCCAATCAGCTCAGCATGACTCCCGAGCGGGGCTCTTCAGACGGCGCTGCACAGTGGTGTTGTGAGGCTAGCGGCGAATCTCCCGCCGCCGTCTAATCAGGTCGTGCAATAGTACGCTCTCCACTCCTAAGCTGCCTCCCGGTACGACATAGTTAAACATACGGGGGGGATCCCAAAGCCTTGGATTTTCCTTGCTCAGTTGAGCCACATGGAGGAGTGAATGGCGACGCCGAATTTCCCTCAGAACCCAGCCAAAGTGAGGTGTGTTTCCAGGGACTCTGAACTCGGGTAAGAATAGCGCAGAGTGGCATTTGGCCTTATGAATACTGGTCGCCATAATGGCTGAATGCTCCCTTTAACTGACTTCTGTCTCGAACTAATACAATCCTGCTATTTATGGCCTGCACCGCCGGGCAGTTTGATGGACCCTGTGGCGCGAACGAAAGCTCGCAATTTAGGCGATGAAAACCACTAGAAAACCAGGGCGCAGCGAGGTCTGTTGGTCACTGCCATACAAACACAAACCCAAGAATTTAGACAGTTAGCAGGCCCACTTTCCAAGTGGGGCACTTGAAGGGGCCCCGAAGAAGCCACCTGATAGAACTGTTTTAAAAGCTATCAGGCGGATCTCAAATGAAGATGCTATATTTCTACCATCGAAATGAGCGCGCGTCTGCTATCTCGCTATGAAGATGACGCCCAATAAATTTGCAGAATCCACTGCCGTTTCGTGCCCGAAAATCATGCTCGTCTCTGTCACTCTAGGTACTTGCTGGCAGAAGAGTCAGTGGAATTGACTTAATCCCAAAGTTAAACGGCCGGCTCGAGTTCATGGGTGGAGCAAGTTTCCCCCCCCACTCGCCCTGCAAGCAGGCTCCCTAAACCTCAGTATAAGGAGGAACTCGACTCCACAACATCCGCGCCCACTCCCCATAACCCAAGCTTAGGCCAGCAAGCGAGTCCTTCTTTAGGTCTACGTGCAGAAAGACAAGTACGCGACTCCCGGCAAGCGACATGCCCAACCCCCTCGCCTGCTTTCGCGAATGCGGGGAAGAAGGTCCCGGCCTGTGAACTGCAGAGTCCAAGGCTGGAGCAGAAGGGGCCCAAAGGTAAGGAATAGAAACCTGGAAAAGTTCCTCATCATCAGTTTCCACCGGAAGCTCGCGAAACAGCAACTAACCAGTCAAAAGAGACAGTCTCACACAGGTTCACCGAGAAGACCTCGTCTAATGCTGCCGTTCAGGAGATGCAGCAGTAGATCATGACAAGAGCCCCTCCTCGGTGACCCTGAGTGAGGCAGTCTATTCTCGTACACGATCGGAAGAAATCGACTTCCTGGTAGCGCATAGTAACCACGACCGAATGCTCTACGCATCCATCGGCTACATTGACCAGCTCATTCGATGGAAGGTGTACGAGGGTAGCACATTCAGACTATCAGACACTCAAGTATTGCAGGCCATCACTAGCTCCGCGGATGCTCACATATAGCATGCCTCATGATACGTAGCGTTCATCCTGCCGTAATCGCACAAGGGATAGGCGATGCGTAGCCCCTGTTCAGATTTCTGCGGTGCCCACAAGCGTGATGGATATTAAATTCAAGCCCACCGTGAAAGAGTGACAGGAAAATCGGCCGTGCTATCTCAAAAGCTAAGTAAAACCTGGCCTGAAGCAATGCCGCTCATCCATTCTTTTTGTTACTTCGCACCAACTAGACTGGAATCAGTGGCCTGTGAGGTCTCGCCGCCGCTTCGTTTTGTCCACGCGACAATAGAACTTATGATTATGGCCGGCCAACAAGACCCCGCTCGCGACCCCAGCACTTTTAATTACGTGCGTGTCGCTAGTCAACCCTAGGAAACTGGATTGGCTTACCACTATATCTATTCAATAGCAACTACCTCCACCTAATACTGGGATTGCCCTGGCTCCGCGAATGGAACCCCCAGCGTTAACTGGAGAAAGGCGGTTGTTGCGCGACTCACGCACAAAGCGCGCCGAGGGGATGGGTGCCATTTCCAGCCGAAAAAACCTGAGGACCTAATTGCAAATAGCTTCCACAGGTACTGAGCCCCAGCTGAAACATGAGGAGAAAATTCTCCAAAGATGATTGGATTTAAAAGATGTGTTCAGCTGAAAAGGCCTCCCCACATCGGACGAGCTTCCGCCTCACTGGCCAACGGGCACTGTGCTATGTTTGAAATTTTGCCTGCCGGGTGAAGCTCCCGAAACCAACAGTTGTACTCAATGACCCCACGGAATTGGAAGATGCTAAGATTGTTATGATAAAAAATTTGGGACGTGGTTTTCATTCAGCCTGCTAGGCCTCCGGCTCTCGGGGTACGGCCCAGTACTGTTCCGTGAAAAGAAAGATGGCTTCCAAGCCGCCTTGGTAGTGATTACAGAAATTTTGAACGCTATTTCTGATGGACAAACGTTGTACATACCCATTCTTTCATGAAGGACATTGTTGAGGCCCATTTAGCGAAGGAAAGATCTCACGAAGTTGGATTTGAGAGTAAGCATACTACGATCCGAATTAAGGAGGGGGATGAGTGGAAGACCGCTTTTAACTGCCCGATGATGTTGTTGTCCAATTCAACGTTCTTCCTTTTGGTTTACAAGGGGCCCCAGCTGTATTCATGCCAAATGATCAATTCACAGTGTTACTATGAACATTATACAGGGGTTCTGTTTTATCTTTGATATCCTTATCTAACTACGGAGACCTTAGCATGAACATGTGAAGTTGGTTTCCGGTCGAGTTTTACAAAAACTGTTGTGCCCGCCTAAGTCCTGTACTGCTAAATTTGTCAAATGTGGGAATTCCATCAAGACAAAATTGAACTATTCTGGGATTATTCGCATTTCATTCTGAAGCATAGAGATGGATCTCAGAAGGAAGGTTGCGCTCCTTTTGGAGTGCGGCTCCACCACGCACACAGGCAATACACAACCCAAATTTTTTTGGGATTTGCAAATTTTTTACGCAATTCATTCCCGATGTTTCTAAGATAGCAATGCCATCACAGAAATTCTCTTGAAAACCAAAAGGGAGGTGAACAAGGCCAGAAACCGCTAAGAGTTAGGTTATGCGGAGTGCCCAAGCCGCTTTGAAAAGCTAAAACAGACTGAGTTGCTTGCATGAACCAGTGCTTGAAACACCGGTATGGACACTCCTTTTCCGTGATTCAAGCCATGCAAGTGAATGTGGCTGATTGGAGCCGGAATTACTTCAACTAAATGAAAGGACTTTCACAGCCCTTGGACATACACCTCCTTAAGCTGTCTGAAAACAGACGATGAAGATGGGCGATTTGGAGAAAGAAGCTTTTGCATTTCGTTGGCCTTGCTGACCTGGAACAGTTTCCTGTGAAGGACAGCAATAACACCCGGTTGAACGGTTATGCGACTGATCATCAAGATTCCTAGGGAAGCTTTAAAAACGCCCCGGAAGCGTCTCTTAAACCAAGGTCCGCTGGCCCAGTAATTTCTAAGCGATTCAATTCTCATTGAAGTACATTCCAGGGGTGGGAAAGAATTTCATGGCGGATTTGCTCTGTGTCTCTAGGACTCACCCAATATAATAGCACACGCCAGGAGGTGCATAGCCCAATTGTCTCATCCAAACATCTAGCCATTTCCAGTGATCACCAGAGCTCAAAAAAAGAACCAAAGAAATGGTTTATCTTAATGACCTAACCGAACAATTAACAAGAGCTTTTAAAACTGGACGAATGGTTTCCTGGCCTCATTCAGAGTAACTCTGTCACGATTACTGGAGATGGTTTGGCTTGGCGGTGGACGCGCAAAGTTGTATGCCTGCCCACAAAGGTTTAGCTAAGGAAGCCAAATACCTACAACAGGCTCATCATTCTAAAGGCAGCTGCCACTTCGGATTTTGAAGACCTTACATCTGCGTTACAGCGCCAATTTCTGGTGGCCTACTTTTAAATTAAAGAACATGGAAGCCTTATGTAGCTAGCTGTCCAGTTTGTGCTTCGGCCAAGAGACCTACTGCGTAAGCCAGTTAGGATTGTTACAAAATGTAGCCTAGACCAACGGCTCCCTGAAGGAAATCTCTATGGACTTTATAGTAGAATTGCCGAAAGTGGTTGCATGGAAACACGCGTCATTCCTGGTTAAGTGACTGATTTATTTCCAAACAAGTACATTGCATAATTCAGCTTCCAAGATTCCCTTGCCTAAAACGCTGGCTGCCGTAAACTGTTTATATCACATATCTATAGGTTACCATGGCGTCCCAGAAACGCATAATCTCTACAGAGGGGTCCAATTACCTCAAATTGTTTGGAAAGAGTTCCTAGAAGTTAATAGCTCGCCCAGGGTTAAGCTCCGCCCCACCCACCCCAAACCAATGGGGCCTAGTCCGGAGAGCGAATCGGCTCTACCCCGTCCTGTACCCGGCACACGCCCACGGACCTACGCCAGCTGTTACATTGGTCGAACAACTATCTTACGTCTGCCCCTACTATAACATTCTGCCGATCAAGCCAGATAACCTGGTCCCGATACCTCCCATTACCATTTGCCGAAGTGGCAAATAAGCACTACTTTCAGTCACCACAAGCATACCACGCGCTCTACTCCGAACACCCCCCGCCTCAACGGTACTGCTCTGAATTCATTCATACTCCATCTTCCAAATTGTGACTCAGCTTCCGAGCGCACGCAACCCTTCGGACCGAGACAGCACTTTCTCACTCGTTCGCCTCCTACCTTGAATAACACTCTCTCCCTCAGCTTCTGTGAGTAAAACAACACCCCTACAACATCGCCTATCTCGACTTCCTGACAGCTGCTAAGGTAACGGAATTCAGATAACCAACTTCTAATATTATACATCGCACCCACTACAAAATCAACGACCATAAACACCAGCTCCTAACCGAGCACTTACCTGCATGGACAGCTCCTCATCAACAGTTTCTCCATCCAAGACACCAATCGTTACCTGCGCACACAGAAAAGCGATCACCTCAGAACGCACTACCATAAGCTGCCTGCTGATTACTATCCGCATCGAGCGTGTACCAAGATCTTCTCCTGGTCCACAACTATCTCTCACTACTGCAGACCACTCAACAGCCAAGAAACCATCTTGTCCGGTCCTATACAGGAATGTACGTTAGACGATTAATCATATTCACATACTCGAACGGATTTATAAATGCGGCCGAGATTCTCTGCACACCTAGCCTGCTCTCTATAACTAACAGCTACTCACGCGTCTACATGCTCTTACCCTAAAACTCCCTTCTCGCAAACGTGCAGTTTATAGCCGACTGCAATATATACACAAGCTACTGGGCCTTTCAGATTCCTTCATCACTCGGCTCATATCACTGTTAGTTTGCCTGAAACCTTAACCTACGTCTGAGCTTAAGACCCTCCAGGCTGACCCGTCCACATAACCAATCACTGATTGATCAGGGCGGAACCAAACATTTGAAGTCTCTACAAACGAATTCTGGCAGCTCTCGCAAAATGGAGTGCCCGTAGAGCCGACTCACTATCCTCTATAGCTCATTCGGATAACCCACTTTCCCATCTATCTTCAGCACAACGTCCGACATGGGCTAACTGAAACGACGTCAAACGCCCTTTTCGCCTAAGTGCGTTAGCAAGCATTGTTCGCTTCACATGATATCACCCTAAGAATAAACCTGACATAATTGTGTACGTGCAGTTACACTATAAATTGGTCATATACTTGTTCCTCTCGTTCTCCTCTTAGGCCACCATGACGCATCTATCTCCTTCTTTTCTGTCTAGGGCAGCCAAGCCGCATCCAAATGTCAGCCCCAATTCAAGATCTTTGCCCCTAGTGCTCACGTGCTAATCTTTTCGACTGCCTCCTATTATCAGATCAACTGGGACACATCCAGGCGGGGAAGGGGAGATAGGAATTAAGTGTGGGGAAAGCTAGACAGTCCCTGCGCAAAGCTATCAGTTACGAATTTCAATCCCTTCCTCGCGTATACATGCAGTGAGCTCATAGTATCGACGACGTGCTACTGTAGCGCGGGCGCAAGGGAAGCAATAAGCTAGCTCTATCAGGGTTCTATCTATTTCGTCAATCGCTCTACGTCTTCTCTCTCTCTCTGCGCCAATAATACTCTCGCCAACCCTTATTCAATATCTCCGACCATAACGTGTCTGACTAACTTCTCAACGGACAGTGTAAGGCCTGCCATCATCGGCACCTGAAGATGCGTATCACCTTATGAATGCGGCCTCCACCCACAAACGCTTGCGCATCTTCATTGAGATACACCTGAGCTCGCGCTCATCTTGTACAGTCACGACTCTCACATAATTGGCGAGAGGTCAACTACATCTGGCTTCCAGCCCATAAGTCACAACACCAGCCCGTCATATAGACGCGGCGGTCCAGGTGGGAACATTTCCATCGACTTCTCTATATGTAATTGCCTGCCGACCTAATTTCTCAGATTCAATTTCTTGGTGCTACCACTCTTATCACACTAAAAGATATCTGTCTTCTCTCAATAATACAAGGCTATCGATCCTAGACAGCTATTTAACTCGTTATCTGGATTATTGAACATGACATGCTCCGTATTCATTGACACCAACAATTCTTCCCATACTTGATTATCTTCTTAATATGTCCTACTTTCCCTTCCCTCCAGAAAAATTATATCAGAATTCTTAGCTTCTCTAATTTGTAAAAATTTTTCCTTCTTGTTTAACAGCACTGAATTAAGTCCATTTATACTCATTAATAAATCACATGTCTATAATTCTCTTCCATGACTTAGAGTTGCTTGTATTCGGTTTCGCAGCCAGCTCTCAGTACATGACTCTATCGTGTCCCTACCACTCTTCTAAAACAATTCGACCAAAGTCCTATCAGTTCTTTCTAAATACTATGCCAATCCCCCTAAGACAAACTCTAAGATACATACAGCCCTAGCTATATAATCTAAGTGAAAAATTAAAAATGTTAGAGAGAAAAACCCAACGTGGCGCCGATTCGCGCATCTAAATCTCCGGCTACCACCCGTCGAGTTACGACTGATCAATCTAGCTCAATCCTAAAAGAAAGAGAGGAAGAATTCTTCAGCTTCTTCTTAATCTTCAATGCCAATCAATGTTACGTTAAAAAAAAGGAGAAAAATCAAAAAAGTTTTTAAAAAGAGCAAAAAAGACAGAAAAAAAAGGAAAAAAATTCTTCAGTTTCTTCAACACCTTAATCCCAATTAAGAGGTCTCAATAAGAAAGGCAGAAAAGTGAACCGAAAAGAATAAATCGAAAAGCAAGAATCCCAAAAGAAGAAAAGTGAAAAATAAAGGAAATTTGAGGCTTTTCCTTTAAAATACAAAGCAGAAATTGAAATATACAAAAATAAAGGTTTTTTTTTTAAAAAGTAAACAGTACAGCTGGTAAGGAGGGGTAGCACAACTTTAAAAAAATAAAAAGACCCCCCCCCCCCCTCACCTGAACTTTATTTATTATCAAGGCTCCTGTTGATACTCTGCTTTCCACAAGTCCTTCAAAGCCAACGTTTCAATTGTGATAGAAATCCAAAGAAACACCTTCAATAACATTCTTCCCGTGCCTCTTCCTCTATCTTATCACATAGCAATTCCTTTGAAAAGGGAGTTTCAGATCTTCTTTCTCAACTTCTCAAGCTTCGTCTAAAAACATTCAAACCTCTAGTTGGCAGTGTTACAAAATTTCTTTACTCTCACTCTCCCCTTTCCCAAACAAAAGTAATAAAGTTAAAAAAGGAAAAAAGACAAGTATATAAAAATAACTAAGGAAGCCTAACCATAAAATATTGCAAAGTCAAAAAAGCAGAAGAAAAGAAATAGTTATAAATAAAGAAAAGGGAACCAGTCCAGTTAGCAAATGTAAAATCGCGATAGAAAGTCCAGCCAATAAAAAAAAACAAAAAACAAAGCTCTTACTCTGACACGCTTTAAAACTTGCCGCTTATCAGTTCTGTCAAAACTTTTTACAGATTTCTTTCTTTTCCTTAGGGTGTCCTCTTAAATTCTTTTAAGTTTTTGAATAATAGAAAGATTGT
>BHFT01056814.1:0-11719 GCA_004320025.1 Laticauda laticaudata
CCCGTCCGTTCCTTTCCGTTGTTGTCCGCTCTGTTTATGCAAATTTGGGGCACTTTTGAGAGCAGATAACAACGGTTGGAAAATTTTCTCGGCTGCTGTGTCCTTTTTATATACTTTTTGCATCCGTCGGCCTATGTGACAGGCCCTTTAGATCCTGTGTTTTTACACACCCTTCTGACTCCTTTACTAAAGCTTCTGGTATAGAGAATATAGACCTGCAGGATCAGGGTGGGATTCTATTGGTTTTTGCCTTTCCCCGTACTAGGACCCTGTGGTCTTCCTCACCCCGGAAGGGACTCATGTTTGCTAAACAACCTGTGAATCCAATTAACAAATGCACTGGGGAGAGGAGAGATGGGGTTCATCAGTTTAAAGTGATTCAATTAACGTTACAATGGTAATGGGCAGACTCTATTATAGTCATAACATGAAGATTACCTAGCTGTGTTTTCTGCAGATACACTATTCCAATGCAACATTCTTGCTGCCTTTTCCAACAGACTGATGGTGATTTGAGCAATGCTAATGAGGTTCAAGAAGTGCCCCCATGGTTTTGAGATCGCACCCAAGGTCTTTACTCCTATTGGTACTAACTTTGCTTTCTTTTGGCACAGTCTTAATACAGTTTGTTGAACAGTCAGTCCCACGTTTACACTGGATTTGGAATTTTGTTCCAAAATTTGAGTCCTTGTATAGGATGTGGGATAGAAGATATTGTTGTCAGATGGTGCTAAGTTGGGTGGAAAGTCTGGAGATCATCCATTCCCAAAGGATTGTCACCTTTAGCACCACCATTTGCTCCCATGGTGGGATTCAAAATTTTTTACTACTTGTTCTGTGGGCATGGCTTGGTGGGCGTGGCTATGTTAGTTTGTGACTGGGTGGGCATGGCTATGAGGTCATGTGACTGGGTGGGTGTGGCCAATTTAGCAGTCCATTTTGCCAATTTAGCAATCCATTAAACAGTGCATAGCAGCCCCCTTTTCTATTCTTTTTAATACTGCATGAAGTTTTTGCTCTAGTTTTTTATTTTTTACAAGGGGGGAGAGGTTGGCAATGTCTGGGGATTTCTGGAAATTTTTCCTGTCTGTTAAAGGCACCAAAATAACCAAGATGATATAAAATCTCCTGCTGGAGCAGGGGGTTCGACTAGATGACCTCTGTGGTCACTTCAAGCCCTGGATTGCTGTGCTGTCTCAAAGCATCCACTGAATTTGCATCTAGTGTCAGGGTTTCTCTTCCTTCTTCTCCTTTTCCTCTCCCTCCCTCCCTCCCTCCATCCATCCATATCTCATTCCCTTTCCCTTTCCTTTCCTCCTTCTCCCTTCCCTTTCTTTCTCTCTTTCTTTCTCTCTCTCTTTCTTTCTTTCTTTCTTTTTCTTTCTTTTTTCTTTCTCCTTTTCTTTCTCCCTTCCCTTCCCTTCCCTTCCCTCCCCCCTCTCTTTCTTTCTTTCTTTCTTTCTTTCTTTCTTTCTTTCTTTCTTTCTTTCTTTCTTTCTTTCTTTCTTTCTCTTGAAGGCCCCTCAGTACCCTGTTTTGGATCTAGTAGGCCTACCTGCACTTACCTGGGAGCCAAAACAGGGCATGTGGGGAAACCTGGAGGGGTGGGGTGAGGCCAGCCAGAGGTGGTATTTGCCAGTTCTCTCAAGCAGTCAAAATTTCCCGAACCAGTACACCAGAATTGGTCAGAACCAGCTGAATCCCACCTCCTAAAAAGTTGGTTTAATAGGGAAGGAACCAACCTTCACCATAAGAGATTCCCTGGTCATATCCCAAAAGGGTGGGTGCTTGAGGCATCCTTTAGGAGAGACTATATGCAAAACTCAGAACATAAAAGCCTTGGTTTCTTTTATTTTATGTATGCTCCAGAAATAATGAAGACACAAGTGAAGTGCAAATACCTTAGTCACTGGGTTGCATTGTAATGTCCGAGACATGATGTTGTTGTCCCTTGTTCCATCCCATCCCCACCTCCTTTTGGGGAAACTTTGAGTGAAAGAGGCATTTTCCTGACATGGAGAACAAAGGTTTAATCGATGTTTAGTAAGGCAAAGGGGCACATACACATTTTTGTGGCACTACAGGAACTTTTCAGAGGAAAGAAATACACACAGGAACAGAGCGCAGATTGAAAGAAAGGCATTTAGAGGTTTCCATGTTGATTCTCCTTCTGATTTCTTTGGTGGATTCACTCAATTTGACATTCCTCCCCTTGCATCACTGAACCTGTGGTAGCATGGGAAAAAAAGACTCGAGACCAGCGTAACTTTAGCTCTTTATTAAAAGGTATAGATCTGTGCCAGACCTGTGAGCCACAGCAGCCCTTCTTATAGAGCTTGCCGGCGGCTCGCACCCAATGACAGCTTTCTGAATCTCCCGCGATCGGCACAGCCAATCGCGGTTGATTCTTTACTAACTAATCACTGTCGTTCTTTCGTCCAATCACAGTGCGGTCTGTATTAACCAATCAGGTGAGGGTATTCCAATAATGCTAATATGGAACACCTTCCCCCCTTGGTTTGGTCCATCCTACGTGACGTAGTCCCGTAGGTAGGCGGGGCTTTTAACCTGCCTACTTGACCTGTGTAGCTCAGTTGTTGTGTGGTCTTCAGCCAGTTCGGATGGGATCTTTGTCGCTCCTGCTTTTCTGTATGGAACCGCCTGAAAGGGTGAGTCAGGCCTTTCGCTGCAACTCCCACCCGGTCTACTGGGGTTGGTTGAGTTGTCAGCTTCTCTGTTCACGGCTGGTTTTTCCGGGCTGGTTGAACTGGCTTGGCTGTTTCTTCCAAGCGAGGTTCTGCGTGGGTCATCTTCTGCTGGTTCCCTTCTGCTGCCTTCGTTTGCTGGTAAGTGTTGTTGGTTTCTTTCTTTATTTATTGGTGTTGATGGTGGTTGCTCGGTTTGTGTCAGTTGGGTGTGTTTGGTTTGCCGCTGTGCTGTGGGAGGATTTTGTCCTTCCTTTTGGTAATTGTTTGGGGTTTCTCCCCCCCTCTAGTTTTTTTATTTAAATCTTTTTGTGGTGTTTGTGCATTGCTCGTATTGTTGGAGTTTGTTCTCGATCTTAGTTGGTTGATATGTCATTTCCACAATTCCTTCGGACGTCCTCCGTTTCTAGCCGTGTGATGACCGAGGACCTCTGTCACTTGGGTATCATTGCAGAGTACCAGTGTGGGTCCCCTTAAAAGTTGTTTAGGCATAAAATTCGTGTCTACCTGGATTAAATGTGCTGTACCTGCTAGAACGAGGTCGGTGGGTTTTTTTAGGATATTATATGTTGGGTGCATGTCTGTCTAGGTGGGTATTGGATCTCTTCGTTCCCACTTGCCCAGGACAGTGCGTGTTTTGTCACGTAGCTTAGCATAGGTTCCAGCCGTCGTTGCCTTTTGTGGTCAAAAAAATATTGCTAAAATTTATATTAGTCCCAGGAAAGGCCTGATAATTCTGCTTTATTTTGTGGTCTTGGCGCTTCCTTGATTGCTTTAATATCTTTTTCTCTCGTGGGGGTGAATTCATCTTCTATGCAATAGGGTGTCCCAGGAACTCTTACAGCTTTTTCAGTGCATAGTGGCACTTTCTTTTACTTTAGTCCTCCGTTTTTAACTTCTCGCGAGTGACTTCCTGAGGCGGCTCCCCAATTGAGGCTTTTTTTTTGGCTGCTTACCAAAAGAATCATCGAAATATGCACTACTCCTTTTATGCTTCTGTGACTAATCGTTCCATTAAGCTCATAGGAAACACCCCTGGTGCCACTCTGACATCCAAAATTGGAGTCTAATTGCCACAGGAAAGCCCCCATGCTGGGTCACGATGGTTTTGCACTTCCGCACAGTCTTCGGCAGTCGGACTGGCAGCTGCTGGTATGCCTGGGGCTAGGTTCAAGCTTTGTAAAAACTTCTTCCTCCCCCTAGTGAGTGTAGGAGGTCTGTTACCACCAGAACTGGGTCACGCACCTACTGTTGCAGTGCATTATTTAGGGTTGCTCGTATCACCAAAATTCTCATGACGCCCGTCTGGTTTATTATCGGGTGTGACATATTGGGGTCTACCAGTGTGCGTGGATCTATTGGCCTCCAGGACCCCTTGCTCGATGAGCCTTGTCTAGTGCTCATCGATATTTTGGCTTGAGTGGCAAATGGGAACTCACCTTCGGTTTAAGACGCGGATTGGTCGGTAATATTTGGGGTTCACAATTAAATGATATTGGCGGGACCCCGCGGTACTTCCTAATTGTTCTTCGAAAACCTCTGGAAGTACCTTCATGAGTTCCTCCTCCTAGTCTGTTTCTCAACGTGTTGAATTGCCCGTCACCTCGATTTTCCTAATGGCACAAACCATTCCAGTCCCAGGCGAGGCTTGGGGATGGTCTCTGTCATGATGGTTAAGTGGAAAGCACTTTCCCATGATTCTTGAAAGTAACATGGAAAATGTCCAACTATCCTATACAGGATCCGTGTTCCCTGGTAGTCTTTATGGTTAGTTTTTACATCTCAGCCTCCCGATTTTTGTAAAGCTGGGCACTTAACTGCTATGATTGTGTCCCATATACCAATGGAGAGGTAGGATCTGAGAATCCACTTCCATGTTGCAAGGCCTGCCTTTGCATATGCTGACCTGCACGGTGCAATCCTTTTCTGGCGTCGGTGTTGTTTGAAGTGCACCCGATGCGTGGTGTTTGTGTGTCTCTTCTCTCTGTACGGGCCTTTCGCGTAAGCCGCTTGCTTCGACCGCTCGTGGTTCAATGGTTCTCTTGTATGTTTGTCCCGATTTCTGGGGGGTTTATATATTGGTCGTGTCGTCTCGGGCTGTCTGTAGTTTCGTTTGTTTGTGCGAGCAACCTTGGCTGATGTGCCCCCAGTTTTCCCCAGGCAAATGGCAATCATAAGAACCGGCACTTCTGAACCGGGTGGTCACCGCCACATCCGGCGCACTTTGAAAACCCGACTTATGACCTTCTCAGCTCCCGTCGGGTCCTCTCTCCTTGCAATCTGTGGATCCCTCCTCCTCATCTTCGCGTATTGGGGGAGGAATGAATCCTGTGGATTTCAAATTACTCCTACCAGCACGACCTGATGGTTGCTGGTGTCGCTTTGTGAACCAACCTTGGTCTTTTCTCTGTGATGAAGTTGGCTTCCAAAGTTATTTGCCAGTCCCCTTGCGTCATTTGCCGCATCTTGGCCCCTTGACTTTCTTTTGGCCTCAGCTTGCGGTGGCTTCATCAATGGCCTCAGTGACCGTAATTCTGCATGACACCATTAGTCTGCCTCTGGAGTATGGCCGATCTCTTTACACCGGTAGACACGTGGTCTCCTCAGCAGTCCTTGGTCCATGTTTGTGGAGAACCGCACCCACCCCCCAATTTCTATCTTAGGGTGCCACGAAGTCCCTGATGTCTCTTCGTCTTCTGATCCCGTCGGTAGAACTCATGTAATCCAGAATTAGGTTGGGGACGGCCAGGGCTAGTGGTTTCAGAATAGCCAGATCTAGGTCTTGCCATGCCAATCTCTTTTACATTCTCGGGCTTGTCAACGCTTTGGCCATTCTTGAACCACTGCGGACCGCAGTGGGACAGGAACACAGCCCATGCGTTCCGGATCTACGTGGTTTTTTGCAGTCTTCTACAAGTTGTTGCTCCTTGAGGGACACAGAAGGAATCGGATCATGTATATTCCCAGTCTCAGTTGCCTTGAAATCAAAGGTTGCAGGTGGCGAAGTTGGCTGCCGGCCATATCTCGTCGTTGTTCAGCTCGGTTGCCACTGTGCTCGACTGGTCTCTTTGTTCTCAGTGATCCACATCCTTGTCGCCAAGTGTTGTAGTCAAGGAAAAAGAGACTCGAGAAACCAGCGTAAACTTCAGCTCTTTATTAAAAGGTATAGATCTGTGCTGGACCTGCGAGCTGCGGCAGCCCTTCTTATAGAGCTTGCCGGAGGCTCACATCCAATGACAGCTTCTGAATCTTCCACAATCGGTGTGGGCAATCGCGGTTGATTCTTTACTAACCAATCACTGTCGTTCTTTCATCCAATCACAGTGCGATCCATATTAACCAATCAGGTGAGGGTAGTCCAAGAATACTAATATGGAACAGTACCCTAACTGGATAATTACTGATAGATGAAATATATTTGTACTATTTTGTTTATCATTGTGTTCTGCTAAGAATATAACAAACAATAACAATAGAATCTGTAGGGAACACCATCTTTCATAAGCTATCAGACCTGCCAAAACCACTAAATAGAAATGATCCTTGGCTCCATTTGGTGAGAAAGGTACAGTTTATTAGTTTAAGTACATTTCAGTATTGCAAAGCCAAAACTGAGAATTGGGTGCCAAAATCCCCAAGTTCTACTTTTCTCTCCCTTAGCTTTCTCTCAATGCCCATCCTAGCAGAACAAATCAGGTTCAGGCAAGATATTTTCATAATGGACAGTCGAAGCGCCCTTTGGTATGCTGCTCACTCCTTCCAGCTAGATGACTTTGAGGCAGTGTCTTGAGCAGATATAGCACTTACTTTCACTTCCCCAAGCATTTCCCCCTTCATTCCCCCTCCCCACCATCATGGAAGTCTGTCACTGCATAGCATTAAAGCACAAACAAGCAAAAGGCAGCACCTGAAATACCCCTTGCTTAAAATAATTTCTGCCATATTGCATTCATCAAATGAAGAGCAAAATAGCCCTGTAATTATGCTCAGAAATGGTTTATTATGTGACAAATAATCAGCTGGACTGATAGTCATGTCAGAATGGGGCACCACAGAAAGGCACAGGATGATGGATGGAGGAAATGAGGAGAGGCAGGTGTGTCCCTTTGTTAATGGAAGATAACTCTAAATATATTCTCTCTTTATATGTATTCAGATGGAACACCAGAATTGCAAAAAGAAGTGTTGCAGCAATTGGTGATTATTGTATATCTGGTGTACATTGCTCGTTTCTTCACTGTTTGATTGCATTTGATTTTCTAGATGTCTGTAGTGCAACCAGCCTCCCAAGACAATAATTCTTCATCTATACTGGGAAGTTAAAAGAAAGGATAATTTTAAAAAGTGAGGGAAGATAGAGAAAGAGAAAAGGAAGGTAAACCCCTTAAAGACTTCAAACTGCCTCAGTGCTCCAGGATCTCACCTATATATGTCACTATCTTGTAACAGTGATCTTTTTCACAAGCATAGCAGCCAACCTTTTGTCCACTAGTACTCAAGGACGAATCAGTGCACATCAGACAATGAGCTGAAACAGAGAAACAGAAAAGTTTAGTTTGGCTTTAAGCTGCAAACTACAACATGGATTTGGATGTTGTTGTTTAAATGAGAATGACCATGATGATGATGATTTTTTTACGATTTTTTTATTATTGGTTCTGTGGGTAGAGCTTGGGGGTCATGGCTATGTTAGTTTGTGACTGGGTGGGTGTGGCTATGAGGTCATGTGACTGGGTGAGTGTGGCCAATTTAGCAGTCCATTTTGCCAATAAACAATCCATTAAACAAAACACAGCAGCCCCCTTTTCTATTCTTCTTTTTAATACTGCATGAAGTTTTTGCTTTAGGGCTTTTTTTAATGAGTGGGGAGAGGTTTGCAATGCCTAGGGATTTCTCCTCTCTGTTAGAGGCACCAAAACAACCAATTTGACATAAGGTCTCCAAGGTAGGGACCAGCCCTGGATTTATGTGCTGTTTCAAAGCATCCTCTGCGTCTACTGCCAGAGTTTATTTTCCTTCATCTCCATTTTCTCTCCCTCCCTCCCTGTATCGATCTATCCAACCATCCATCCATCCATATCTCATTAACTTTCCCTTCCCTTCCCTCTTTCTTTCTTTCTTTCTTTCTTTCTTTCTTTCTTTCTTTCTTTCTTTCTTTCTTTCTTTCTTTCTTTTTCCTNCTTCCTTCCTTCCTTCCTTCCTTCCTTCCTTCCTTCCTTCCTTCCTTCCTTCCTTCCTTCCTTCCTTTCTCTCTTCTGATTTGCACAAATTCCCTGTGGACCCTGGTAGATTCCTCTGATAGCTTCACTCTGCTTACAGTCATTGCTACTGGGTCATATATTTTTTACTGTTTCGTAGTTACCACCTTCATACCTAGTAAGACAAAGAATTTTATGAAACCTAGAAGCCGATGTTCCCTCCAGTCTGAAGTGGCCACTGTTTTGCTTTCTACCCAGAGTGGATGATCCATTTGCTCCATGTTTAGCTCCCTTGTAACAGGTTTGCAAAGCTTCCCTTGAATTTTTCTTTTTTTAGAACGTCTAAGTTGCACCATAAGATTATTGATGCTTTAATTCCATGAATCTGAACCAGTGGTGGAATTTTTTTTTACTACCGGTTCTGTGAGCATGGCATAGTGGGTGTGGCAGGGGAAGGATACTGTAAAATCTCCAGTCAGAGGTGGGATTTGCCAGTTCTCCGAACAACTCAAAATTTATGCTACCGGTTCTCCAGAACTGGTCAGAACCTGCTGAATACCACCTCTGATCTGAACGATCACCTTTTTGCTACATAATGAAACAAGTAAGGGGTAAAAAGAGCAACTTGTTCAATATTGCTTTAATTCATGTGACATCCAAACCACAATGGTACCCAAATCGCAAAAAGAAGAGGGTTAAATGGGGAGTGTGTATTGTTGTTAAAGGAACTAAATATTTTCAAATCCCACCGTGCCAAACCTTCCTAAATTTCAAATACTGCTATTTACTTACCCATGGTGCTGAAGAGTAGAGTGGAGATCATGAAGAGAAGAATCTTGTTCATTTTGGATTTCAAATGTCTGACTTCTTAGCTGGATAAAAGGAGATGTGTCTGGAGCAGGTGTGCAATTCCAATTCATCCAGTAAAATGAACACGTGTTAAGTAGTGAAGTTTCAAGCTCCTTTGAGATGATGTGTCGATATATCCAGAGAGGAATTTCCTCAAGCAATGTTCCTGTAGGAAGAGCAATGTGAAACATGTAATTTGGCATTTGCTAGAATTATGAGAAACAGAAGATGGTTTGTGTCAAAGAAAATCCTTTTTATATTACATTTATACCAGGACAGGAGAATGATCCATTTGAAGACAAAAGTTGGTGGGTACACAAATTGCAGGTTTACTTCCACTGAGATACCTCCGTGAAATAGAGTTCTTTGGGATTTTGGCTGGGGATTGACACAATATCAGTGATTTTTCAATTTTAGGTATGTGCTAGAGCCAATTTTAGGCAGCAGCCCAAGCAGGCCAGAGGTTGTGAACAAATTAAGTGTCACTGAGTTAAACTTGTTCCTGCACAATTAGCATTTATCAGGGAAGCTTTATGCCACAGAGAAAAGTTACTATGAAGGAGAAAGCACACTACATAATCAAAGGCCACAGAGTATTTCATTTTAAGGCTATGCCTGCCAGATACACAAAGACAAAAAGAAGGACATGTTCACTTTTTCCTGGAGGTTTGCTAACTCTATCCGAGTTATGGGATGATATGTGGTGGTGGAAGTTTAGGGCTTTTCAGGATGACAGCCAGAACCAGCTTATTTCCATGATGAATCAAGACCTTTTTTTGTTGAAGTCCCCTTTTCTTACATCCCTTTGTCCTTGACACCTTTCCTTCCAGCTGACAGACCTGTATTGAGACAGGAGAAACACAACCAGAATTCCCATGGTGAGTATACTTTAAGGTTATGTTAGTAGAAGGGCAAAGAACTTGGTGTCCAAGTAGTTTACTTGCTTTCCCACAAGGCAGAAACAAAGGGAACTATCAGAAAGTTTGACCATTGATGGTGATGAAATAATTTGGCTCATACACCAACTGGAAATTTTCTTGCACTAAAGCTTCTATTGTCTTTCATTAACCCCAATCATCAGCCATGCAGACAAATGGATGGAAGGGATCATGATTATATATGAAAAAACCGAGATTGGAATGAGCTCTAGCTGACCTTGACTGTACCAAAGAAGTTAAGCAGAATCATGCCTTATTAAAACCCGAAGACTACTAGGAATTGGAAAAATATATATATGCCACTCTAATATAATAATAAAGATGGCAAGATCACCCCAATTCCAGAGCCAGTTTGGACAAAAGGATTAAAATAGAAACTATGAGACTGTGAGTTCTAGCCCATCTTAGACATGAAACCAGGTGGCATTGGACTAGTCACTCTATCTCAGTCCAACCTAGTTCAAAGGGTATTCGTAAAAAATACAAAAAGTATTTATTAAAATAACAAAGGTGGCATTGAAAAAGTCTAGAATTAAAGTAAAATAAATAAAATATTGTTTCTCCCAGAAGAGATATTGATGAAGCATTGAAAACTCTATGCATTAAGTTGAACTGAAATGACCCTTAGCTTTCTATCTTGGTCTACTTATTTATGTATTTGGTTGTAAAAACCATTCTGAGCTTATTTTAGGATTTATATATATACATATTTCATTTGAAAAGGAAAAACTGACAGATCCATGACTGGTGATTGAAATATTGTAATTGACTATCCAAATCAAGGGCAGTGATAAACAACTCGTAACAAATGTGAGAGATAATATATTGAATTTTTGGACTACTTATTGTTTCAGGATTTGGTGTTACTTCCTCAAATGATATTAGAAAATTATGAGAGTTATGTCTAGATGTAATATATGCTACCCTTCTGTCTACATTTTCTTTCTGGGTGGGGATGAGACCTTTTAGGAGATGGCTTTTCTTGATGGACCCTTTTTGTGTGCTCCCTTAGGTCAGCTCTGCATGTGACTTCCTTTCCTGTTTAGAAAAAGTCTTAAGAGGCCAAGAAATCATAAGAGGAAAAATTCAACCATGTTAAGAAAAGTTTTAGGGATGGTTTTAGTAGACCTGTGGATCCAGTTTATAAACTGCTTTTTCTCAGGGCATGAACAAATAGAATTGCCAGAAAATATTGATTTTTAAGCATGCAATGGTATCCCAAATGCAAACATTCTTGTTCTAATGTTATATTCTCTTGCTAATCTCATGCAAAGAAGGAAGTTGGAAAAATGTCTGAAATCCAAAGCCATAAGGCACACCAGGAAAAAAAAGAACATTTGAAAAAGGTTTGGAAGAAATCTTTTCCATCGTGTTTCAAGAAACGGACTTGAATCTATTATAATTTTCTATCCTGGGTTTATTTTGGAAAGAAAGTGAAATACAGACCAACCAACCAAAATTCTTCTTCAGTCATTTTTAATACAAACAATTGAAGTTATCAACACACTTTATGTTCTTTTGTACTTATGTACTGGAAAAGATGTGCCTTCACATTGGACAATTTCTGTCCTCACTGTCCCCACCACTCTGGATAACTTCTTCTTGCCTTAATTATCATTGCAAAATATTCTTCCACTGCTGTAACAGAAGAACATCCCCCAGCCAAGCTAAGCTAGAGCTACATGTCCCTTCTCCATTGGCCATTCCAGTAGAGTAACAGAAAATAAATGAGTTCTGTGCATCAGTGGCCTAGAACACTATACACATATAGACTGGGTGAAATCAGGCCAATAGCAGAAACTGTGAGAGGGATCTTGGAGTCTTAGTGGACAACTAGCTAAATATGAGTCAGCAGTGTTCAGGAGCAGTCAAAAATGCCAAGGAAATCCTAAGTTGCATTACAGAGAGATACAATCAAGATAAAGGGAGGTACTAATACCACTCTATAAAGCCTTAAGGCTAGGTCACATTGGCCGACGGATGCAAAACGTATGTAAAAAGGACACAGTGGACGAGCAAATTTTCCATC
>BHFT01056816.1:0-14943 GCA_004320025.1 Laticauda laticaudata
GTGTGTGTGTGTGTGTGTGTGTGTGTGTGTGTGTGTGTTAGGAAGTCTTCTGAATGTTAACATTATTGCTGTCTTGCATATCAGACAAGGCTGACACACACACACACACACACACACAAATGCACATACACACAGAATATCTTTATGGAAAGGAGAAATTAAACAAAAAAAAATTATCAGTGCAACTGATGCGGAAATTTACATAACCAATTTTAATACCATGAATCTACTGGATCTTGTTGCAAACCTGCTAACTGAACTTTGAATAAGAGATATGGAATGAGTATTGATGCTTTTGAATTTTGGCACTGAGAATGAGTACCATGGATAGTGAGGAAAACAAATAAATGAATGGTAGTATTAATCAATCCAGAGTTCTTGCACAATGGACAAATGACCAGGTTTACATTGTTATATTTTAGACAAATGGTGTAAATACCTAGATGTTTCGAGGAGAATAGAATAGAATAGAATAACAGAATTGAAAGGGATCTTGGAGATCTTCTAGTCCAACCCTCTGATTAGGCAGAAAATCCTATACCATTTCAGAAAAATGGTTATCCAGTCTATAAAGTTAGGAAAGATGGAAGGAAAGGAAAGAAGATGCTATCATACCCCAGCTACAGGGACCTATTGTGGTGATGAAAGCATCATTAAAATACCTTTAGGACCAAATCAGGTATAGATCACTCTGGAGAAAATATTCATAGTTACTAAAAATCCACACTGAATGGCTGGAACATCCCAGGTAAAATTCTCAAATAATCTAGATTTTTCATGATACTCCATTGCAGCTGTGAGCAAGCAGAAGAAGTGGAGGGGGATGGCCACACAATGTCCTGCTGTATGGGACTGCTGGAGCCACCACCATGAGGTGAGGCAGGTGTTAGGGCATAGACAGCCTGGCTGCGGGGCCCTGAGATAAATTGGGGTGGGGCATTTGAGGCGCTCCGCCTTCCCTGCCTCATGGAAGCGGCACTGGCACACCACATGGCCACCTGCAGCCATGAGCAAGCAGAAGAAGTGGGCCTCCTGTACATGAAAAAGAAAAAGACATCCCCCCAAAATAAGCCCTAGTGCTTACTTCGGAGCCTCAAAATATGAGGTCAGGTTTTATTTTCAGTGAAACATGAATTCCCTCCCTGTAATTGGTATATGTCTTCCTCAATGTTGGGTCCTCTACTAGACCTGGGAATTTGAGAGTTCTGAGAAGCCTCTTACCTGTTCTGAGCATTACACAGTCATTTTGAGCAAGAGGGAGAGAGATAGTCATTTCATTAGCACCACTCTATTTTTAAAGGTTCACCATGGTTATCAGCATACATTATCCAACAGTAAATCACAAATCCCACTTTACATTTAATATTTTAACAGACACACAACTTTACAACCCAATGCAATTCCATTTAAAGTTCTTCTATCCAGGAACAACAGTAACACTGAGCAACACTGAATCATTGAAATGAATCCCCCCTTTCAAAAAAGTTTGAACTGAGAAATAGTTCACCACATCTTGCTCCCCATTCATGTACTAGTATAGCTAGCCATACTGAAATGCAAGCTAGCTTCCATTTTAAGGTTGTCAGCATCCTTCCCCCCTCTTCTTATTGTAGACTGAACAAAGAACAGGGTCTGAAACTGTTACAATATTTTTTCTCATTCTTTCTGGTCCTTTCTGGTTCTTGCTCCTTTTCCTCTTTATCTAAATTTATTGTCATACTTGCCTGGCTTTTCTCACCTGCCTTGGCTTACTATTGGTCACTGTCTTCATACCTCTTGTGGTGAGACAGTGGTTAAAATGCAGTATTGGAGGCTACTTCTGTTGACTGCTGGCTGCCAGCATTTGGCAGTTTGAATTTCACCAGCTCAAGCTTTCCATCCTTCCAAGATTGGTTAAAATGAAGACCCAAATTGTTGGGGGCAATATGCTGACACTGTAAACCACTTAGAGAGGGCTACAAAGCACAGAGATACAAAGCACATAAATTACAGAGATACACTGCTTTGGGATACAGGAACCTGCAAATTCATTTCAAGAAGAGGAAAATACAGTGTTTTGGACAGGTCGCAAGGTGATGCTGATCTGCTTGGGAAGTAGATGAGCTAGACAATTTCAAATTACTATTAGCAGCTACAAGAAAGTCCTAAAGGAAAGTCATGACTTCATGTTCATAATCTGAAATTTGCATAGATGCACGTATCAAGCAGCTCGTTCCATAGTTTATTCAAAGAAGTGTAGACAATTAGACTTAGCGCTATTCAGAAACAGAAATAAAAAAAAATCTATCAAAATATCTAGCTGAAGCACTTTAAATGTTGATATAGAAATAAATGATTTCTAATGTAGATGTTTCCTCTGCTCCTATTTTCTGGACTTCCCTTTTTCCTGGGTTTCCAACTTTTATTCAGAGAATATAGAAATTACAGTAGTTTGGTGGTGGTGTTGTTTTGCAGCCTTGGTATGCAAACTTCACTTTACCACATTTCCTTATATATCCATATTCCTACATGAGAAATATTTGATCCCAAAGATTGCTTTTTCTTCCTTGTTGTGTCATTGAGAATCACTGGAAGCCCTGAAAATCTAGTAGTGATGGCAGTGGCAGAAACAACAGAAAGAACATTAGCCTTTGGAATCGGCTCAAGACACTGCCTTGCATAGATGGAGATTAAAAGCATTGAAGTGTAACCAGTTTCCCAATCCAAAATAACAAGCATCCAGGATCACATTAGCAACTGAGACAACATTATTTAACTGCTGCATTTACAATAATTTAACCAGAGCAACAAGAAGACAAAAGGTAACAGAGAGAGAGAGAGAGAGAGAAAAGAGAGAGAGAGAAGCTTTTATAAATTCATAGGAGTACCAGAATCCCATCCTTATTCTCCCAGCCCAGTATAGAAAAAATCAAGAACTATATCCATATTCCAAGATAACAGAAATGGAAAACATTCATTTCCCATATTTGTGGCTGTTGTGTGATACAATAAGAGAAGGCGATCTATTTCATTACCATCCAATTTATGTAGTGTGACAGGCTGACACGGTTGGGTTTCCCATCTGTGAAAGACAAATAACCAGCTACTTTGTAATCTGCAACTTAGAAGTGATAGGTAAACTTCTGCCAGCAAGGCTTCACCCTATCTCAAGAATGCCCACCTCTGCAAGCATGAGGCGAGCCTTGTCCTTGTGTGCCCTTTTATGAGAAGCTCCATTTTATTCAAATTATATTTATCATGCCTTTTTTCTCTACATCTTTTTGTTTCTTTTTATATGTGTGCAGATTCCAAAAAAACATTGACTATCATTTTAATTTTCTAAAAATACAATGGTACCTCAGTACTCAACTTTTCTGAAAGGTACTTGGTACGTGACACCTTTTGACATGAAAATTTTGTCCCGGTGCTCATCATTTGTTTAGTACTCAGCATGCATGCTAGAAGTACCCATCATACTTCCCTGAATCAATTAACAATGAGTACTGAGGTACAACTGTATTTTCAAAGGTCAACTTGATTAATGTTCATGAAGACCATATACATATGTTTGTGTGTTTGTGAGAAAAAAGGGATACATTATATTGAAAGAACTTCAGTTTAGGAGAGAAAAAAATCTCAAGAAAATATCAAAATAAAGTCATTCTAAGATAGTTTCATTAGCTCAACAGAGGGCTGCCTGTTGTTCTGCTGACAATAGGTTTTCTCAAGCCAATACAAAATATATATTTTTGCCCCAAAATAATTTTAAGGAAGTTCTGTTAGTTTGAAGCTACCTTGCCACATGTCTCTTCATTTACAATGGTACAATGATAATTATTAATGTATATTTGGATTTTATTCCATTAACACACTTGACTTTTGGGGTGTTTCTGGGATTAGCTTCTGACATATTTGCCCACAGCTTTAGACGCTGATCACTCTCTGTGCAATTCATATGATGCAACAAAGCTCAGGATGATAGCATTTCAGAATTCCATCCTCACACTCAATGAAGTAGCCAATATATTTTTACATGAATGAGGGTGAATATATGTGTCCCAAGATAATGTTTAATCTGAATCAGTCACCGGGATCAGAGGTTTTGTCTTTTGAGCTTTTGGACTCATGTTGGAGCTTGAGAACAGCACACACTGTGCTAGAGAGAATTTTCTTGAAGATGGGCTCCAGCGTGAGACCAAAAGTTTGGAAGACAAAACCTGAGGTCCCAGTGACCAACCCAGATTGGACCCTGCAGAATATTTTCTTTGCATAGTACTAACAAGTTATGAGGAAAAAAACATATTTGTAAGATTCCCGCTGTTCAGGAAATACATTAAAAGCTCTAAAAATGAGAAATGTAGAAATATATCAGGAGTAGAATCTAGGAATTTAATATTTTATGCACAGCATCCAGCATGTACATAGTCAATGAATAGAATTATGTCATCATATATCATGGATAGTACAGAATGGGAATAGTCTTTAAAATTGCTAGAGTGGTCCATATTACATCTCTACTCCGGTCTGCTTCCAGGTGCAATTTATGGTGTTAATTCAAGGTGTTAATTATGACTTTTAGAGTCCTTAATGGCATAGATTCAGGTTATCTTTAAGACTTGTGGACTTCAACTCCCAGAATTCCTCCTCTAGTCATGTTAGGTCATGACTTCTGGGAGTTGAAGTCCACAAATCTTAAACTTGCCAAGTTTGAAGAGCCTTGTGATAAACTGTCTCGTCCCACTAGGATAAGCCCATCCTACTTGTACCAGCAGAGAAGCCTATTCAAGATCCTATGTATATATATAAAAAAAACACTCTATCAGGATCCAGAAGAAGAGTCTGTCACAATATCCAACTTTTGGAACATCTTACCCTCCAGGATAAGATCTGCCCTGACCTTCTGAGGAACCTGAAGATCTGGCTCTCCCTGTTGGCCCTGGGACACATCCTAGGGATTTATTTCCATGCTGGAGGTGGCTGCTGGATTGATGTATTCTTGCTGTTTTCTTTTTCATTGTTTTATTGTTCTATTATTTTACTTCTGTTTTGTTGACATTTCTTTTCATTTCTTTGTTTTTATTATGGTAAGCTACCTAGAGTAGCCATATGGGGAGATAGGCGGCAAATAAAATTTAAAAATAAATAAATAAATGATGACACAATGCCCATAAAGTTCCCCTTGCTTTATACTGTTCTGGTAGGTCTCATCTGTCTTCTGCTTTCCTCTAAAATATAAAACCAAACAATCCTCTAATGGACTATATGCTTGAAGTTGAGCTGAAAATCTCTAATACATGATATATTAGTCCTGACTGGTTGTGAACAGGATATAAAGAAACAAGGCACAAGAAACAAATCTTATGGCCATTCACTGATACCAGAAACAGATTAGTATTTGAAAAACTCATAAACTTCACTGAATGACTTTAGCCATTCTGACATATTTTGATATTTCAGGATATCTAAAACAAGACTTTTAATGCACGTTGAACAATGAAAAATGTGTGGAGCATTTCTGAGTCATGAACAGAGCACTCAGGAAATGATGGCAATGAAGAGGACTCTTCTTTAGATATTTTCATCTTATATGTTTATTAAGCACGTGTTTGGCAAGATGAGGGAAGTGATACTCTGTTTGCTCATCAAAGTTTATAAAAAATCTAATCTGTCAGCCCAACAAATTAGACCAGACTGAGAAACCATTGCTATATAGATCAGGACTACATTTATTGTAACAGCTATAGTAACAAAAGTTTGGAAATCTGAAAGTGCTTCATCCTCCCTCACTTTATCTTAGTGTGAACTAGGAAGGGGCTTGTCTGAAGCATTTTCTTAAGTTACTTTTTTGGCCTGAGCTCAAACCCACTTCTCTGACCATCACTTTGATAATGTTTTTCCACTTGTCCTTCAAGGACATTCCCTATGCTCTATATATAACTTGATATTATTTTGAGCAAGGACTTGGTTCTTGCCAAATGTTAGACAATATCTCCAGTTTTGTGACCTCAAGGTCCCTTTGATATCTTCAAACATCAGAATACTGTTTAGATCCATATTCCTGTAGAACAAGCATCAGTTTCGAGGTCTGCCTTTCCTCACAGAACTCTGAAGCAAAAGAAAATATTATGTTTAGGAATTTGGATGAAATGGTAAGATGAATAGCATGGACTAATGGGGAAAGAAATCCAAGCACAGGGAAGAAAACCCAAAATCAATCAACAGGAAATGGAGGGAGGTTCTTTCTGGGACCATTTCAGAAACCCTAGTAAGCAATACATTTTGGGGCTTTTGTTGTGAGGCGTGAGAGTATTCCTAATTTTGATCTGCCTTCTATGATTGGAGTATCCAGCTGAGATATTACCTCCTTGCTGTCCATGCCTGATTTTTTTTTATGATATGCAAATGCTATATAGGAATATCATTATAAATCTACTACTGAAAGAGACTGCATTTAAGTGCTTCTTCCATGGCTACCCTGAATATTCTGCCAGTAGAGATTTAGAATATTGTCTCTTTGAATGCTTTCAAGTCCAGACTAAAAGCAATATTCTTTAATTCATTCTTTGACCCAGCAGTGGCTTTATCTGAAGTTATCACTTGTTAAGTTCTCTGCCATGTTTTAAAGATGAAGTTGGAGCATTTGTGTATATACATGCCATGTACTGTATCTTGCTTGTACAGCTTTGACAATAGCAATTCATAAGCATCAAAATCATTTTATATTTTGTGCCTACAAATTGTATATTAGCTAAGTACTATTCACAAGGGATTCAGGCTATTTTAAGGAGGCCTTTCTTTCTTTCTTTTTTCTTTCTTTCTTTCTTTCTTTCTTTCTTTCTTTCTTTCTTTCTCTCTTTCTTTCTTTCTCTTTTGTTGTTGTTAGATTTAAAATGCTAGACTACACTTCTCAATCTTTCCCACATATTCCCAATGAATTTATGTTGAGCTTATCATTTCATTTCCAGGAAGATTGGGATCATCAAATTTATAAAAATAATATAAGGTCATACCGACCTCCAAAATGAAGCTTTTAATGGATTTGCCTGGGGTGGTTTTCTTATTGCTTTGTTTCATCCATGGGTCTAAGTGCTAAACTATCTATGTCAGATGTGTATTGGTTTTAATGTACCTGTCTTGAAATATAACACCACAACTATGGAGGGCTTCTGGTCACGATTGAAATGGAACACAGTTTTTGCCAACATTTAAATACTACAAAATATGTATTTAAATATGTTTAAGTGCAAGAGAAGACACTGATGTGAAATGTGTTGGAAATTTACTGTGGGTTATTTCCAGTTCAGTTTGCATCCAGCACATTCCCAACCAGCTCCTCTATCCAGATCAGAGTAAGTATATATGTCATTCAGTTCACTTAGCTAAAATATAACTTGATGCTTAATTATTAAACATCAGCAAACATTTAAAAGTTTGTGAACTGATAAACATGGGATAAAGATATGTACAGATCAGGAAAGATAAACAGGAGCAACAGGTAAGAATGTGCATTATCTATATATCTACAGTAATCAAAAGATAGCAACATTATGGATAATTAGTGAGGATAGTCCAAACCTGAATGGTCTTTGGCTATCTCAGCTTTTATTTTTTATGTACGTAATAGTCGAGGAACAGAGATGAAAAATAGGACACTAGTATTCCTTTCTTTATTCTGTACCATGAAGAAAACAGTTTGCCAGATATTGATGATATACTTCAAAAGAATGGTTTTTAATTCATACAAGATAGGGCAACTAGTCCCAGGCTAGATACTTGGAACATGGAGCTCTGATTTTCCTATTACCTCAGAATTATAAGTATCTTCAGGCAAGCAATATTGCCCCTAATGACAAAAATAAGGTACAGGTAGTCCTCAACATACGATCACAATTGAGCCCAAAATTTATGTTACTAAATGAGATAGTTATTAAATGAGTTTTGCTTCATTTTATGACCTTGCTTTCCAGTTATTGTTGAGGTATTCCCCGTTAGGAGAATGAGTGCACTCAGGAAAATGTAGTGAGGGTGGTGAGGAATAACACACAACCAGCATACAGATACACTGAATAGTAAAATGTAAGCTTTACTTTCTGTAAATGGGTAAACAAAGTCCAACAAACAGTCCAAATCACACATGGTTAAAGCAGGTAGTATTCAATACAATCAGTCCAGGATAATTCAAAAACGAAGTCCAGTATCATAAACAATGTTCAGTAAAAGGAGTTTGCTAACAGTTTGCAAGACTCACAGCAATCCAAGCAGAACAACGATCAGGCAGAAGGCAACAAGGAAATGCAAGAAGAGAAGAAACCAAGTTTCTGACTCCATCTTATGGCCGTCGGAGGAATCTCAGCCAATCACAATTACAGCACTCACTTAAAGATACAACAGTATTAAATAACTATCCTGGTTTATATATTGCCAACCCAACTGTTAGGTGACTATCATTCCTAACAGTTATTAATTGAATCACTTCATTTGTTCAGTTAGTAACATGACTGTTAAATGAATCTGACTTCCCCCATTGACTTTGCTTGTCAGAAGGTCACAAAAAGTGATCACATGATCTGGGATACTGCAACCGTCACAAATATGAGTCAGTTGCCAAGTGTCTGAATTTTTGGTCACATGACCATGAGGATGACTTGTGGGGAAAGCAAAGAAAAAGGGGAGGGAGGAGTGTGAGGAGAAGAAGGGCCAGGGGGAGGAGAAGAATGAACTGGGACCAGAAAAGGGACAAACTAATAGAATATGAGTAAGCTAAAGTACTCTGGGACTTTAGAATTCAAACAGACCAGTCCCTGCCACATGATATCCCAGATTTAACAACCATCAGTAAGAAAGACAAAAAAGGGTCTAGATAGATAGAAAGCAAATATAGTACCAATGGTGAAATGTGCCTTGGATGTAATACGAAAACACCTAGAGCACAGCTTGAATTCCATCATCATTGACAATCCCCATCAGTCAATTGCAGAAGGTAGCTTTGCCTGAAATGACTTACATCCTGTGAAGATACATTTACCACCATCAAACAAGAACATCTCCCTACCCAAAATCCTTGGAGAGGACTCAATAGATGGATAAAAATGCCAAATACATCTGTGCAATGAACCATAACAATGTATTTTAAAATCTGTCACAACTGGATCAGAGTTCCATCATTTTACAAGCTATAAATATCAGTGATATTAGTGACAGCAGATTTTAACAGATAGGAAGGAAGGAAGGAAGGAAGGAAGGAAGGAAGGAAGGAAGGAAGGAAGGAAGGAAGGAAGGAAGGAAGGAAGGATCATCTATTTGATTACTATGTGCAAGCATTTCCCTCAATTTTTCTTTTATCTCCTCCTCCTCCTCCTTTTAGCTATTTTCTAAATGTTATCACCCATAGACTGGTGCTGCAGCATCTGCTGGCCAGTTCCTTCAGGCAGTATAGAAAATTGGTGTGCAATTTCCCATTTAATTCCAACCATACCAGTTACTCAGGCATTTCCTTCGAAAGCCTCCCAGAATATTTAACAAAATTCGTTCCAAAAGGAGCACCAGTACTGATTCCCCAGCAATTTCCTTTACTGTATGTATTTTAGGAATATATATAATGCCCAGAACAATCATATCACAAGCCTTCTGAATTTCCTAAGAGCATTGTATGATAAAAAAATTATGTTTTCTTCTCTTTGGTCTGTCCATGGCTAATTGAGCTCCCTGCATGTGCTTGAAATATCTTGGACAAATATTCCACGTTGTTTACTACAGTAAAGAAGGATTAATTTCTTTCATGAGTTCTTAAGCTGTTGGCTTTAGATGCAAACTCATATTAAGTTTTGTAGGAATTGGGGTAAAAATAAAGTCTCTGAAGAACTGAGGTCAACATCTATAAGGTGACCAACCTTTTTACAATGAAAAGGAGGACACAAATAAATTGAAGAAGAAAAAACCAAAGCCGCTTGTGCGCGGCACACTCTCCCAAAACAATTCTCCTGTGTGGAGTGCATGTGTCTCATAATCGCATCACTGTATCGAGCCTTGATGAATCATCATGTCAAATACAAATACGTCACATCACAACAACGGATCGGATCTGCATCAATCAAATACGGAGATTTACAGATTAGTCTTCCAATATCAAAAAGGAGGACATGTAGGAGGATACTTTTCAAGAGAGGACAGAACTTACAAAAGGAGGATTGTCCTCCCTAAAGGAGGATGGTTGGTCACCTTAACATCTAGTGACTCATGGACATCTCTGGGTAATTTGGAAATTACTTGGCTCTGTAGACTGTTTAATTCAGTTTTCCAGATACAAGAAGGAGCATAATGGAGCTATTCTAATTTTTATGTTTTACACTTAAAACATGAGGAACAAAAGAAAGCATTCTCCTTTTCCCTGGAAAAAAGGGAGGAAAAAAAGAGGGAAGGAGGCAGGGAAGGAAGAAAGAAAGAGAGAAAGAGAGAAAGAAAGAAAGAAAGAAAGAAAGAAAGAAAGAAAGAAAGAAAGAAAAAGAAACAAAGAAAGATAGATTTGCTTCCTATAGCAACTATGTGTGAAAGGGAAAATTTCAGCTAAACAGTTTAGTAAAATGAGTAGGTAGAATTTAACAGGAAGCAGTGCAGGAGAGAGGGCTATTATATTTTAGTTGTCATGGATCACAGGATCAGTTTTAGAATCTATTGGCTGCTTTTTATATTTTGCCACTTATAGAAGAAAAGACTCCATTTACTTCATATCAGAGCCAATTGTAGACCAATGGACAAAGGTAATATTTTCCCCTTTTATTTAGCAAATATTTTCCTACATTATCATCAGGCAGAGAGAGTAACCAACCAGTCAATCCTGCAGAGCAGCAGATGGCACCATAATGCTGGATATGCAGCTTTAAATGGCACCATAAGGCAGGCTTGAAAAAGAGAAAGATTAATACCTAAATGTTATAACACAGCTTTTTAAATTTTTGCTTATGGAGACAGCAATTATGGAATTATATCCTGCACCAAAATTTCTTAGATTAACTCTGAAAATAGCAACTAGTATCAAATGCAACATAAATTAGTCCATCAACTGCTATGCCAGCACTCAGCAAATGAAACAGATTTTTCTACTTGAATTAAAGTTTCCAGGCCATAATCAGGGACAGTTTTACATTGGAAATAATCCAAGCAGAAAATATCAAAAGAGAGACTGTCTCTATAACGTTTCTGGAGTTTGGCTGTTTTGGTTTGCCACTTATAGGAAAATGGGAAGCCAACTCATAGCCGTAGAGAATCTTTGCTCTGGACGAAGAAATCAAAGCACATTGTTTTTAGTTTGTGTTTGTTCTTTGGGAAATCTGATGAAGATGATAAAATTGTGAAAAGCACAAAAGTAACAGGAAAACATTGTGATTAAATTACTTTATCTGGCTCTTGTGGAGTCTTTGGTGCTATCTAAGCCTGGCTGTTTGCTTACAGACATTTTAATTCCTGAGTAGAAAACATCATCATTGCCAGTAAATGTGGGTTTGCTCCCTGTTATATATATCTCACCCTTGCCAGAATTGGTGGGAATATGGTTTTCTGTTTGGCTTGACTTTCTGCCTTGATAGGAAATTATTTTATATTGATTATTTGTCTGGAGTTAGTCCCTGCTTATCTAGGATGCTTCTTGTTCCCTTATTAATGTTTTTAAATTATCTTTTTTGAAGGGTGTGTAAATGTGATTTATCTCTAGGTGTCTGAGATAAACAGCCATTTGAAGTCTGACTTGTCTAAATGGCAACCTTCAGAAAACCACAACCCTACCAACACTGGCAGGGTAAGCTACTTGTAGGGGGCAAACCCCACATTCACTAGCACTGATGTTGCTACCTAGTTGGGTAATAAAATGTCTTCAAGCAAACAACTAAGCTTAGACAACATCAAGGACTTCACAATTCAAACCAGAACTACATACTTCTCTTCTATTGGTATCTGGCTCTTGCTGTCAGCAGCACTAATAACTAATGAATAGTTTTCATTAGCTTGGCTGTAACCTATATTTTACGAATAAGTCTTATGGATATAAAATGGAACTGTTTCATGAAACTCCAATGGAAAATAGATAATTAGTAGCTGTCTAATCATATGAAGCCCACCTCAAATGATGTGTTCAAAGCAAAATTGCAAAATGTAATCTCCTGGAGCTTCCTGTATATAAGCCTAAATGTCTGTTCATTGCATAACTTTCTGTACTAAAGTGTGCACCATATATTTATTTCTGTGTAGCATCTTGAATTGTTCCAAGGTGCAGAGCTCCTCTGTTCAGAGATGAGTGAATTTAAGTGTTTGATCTGTGATCTTGCAGAAGAAATAAGATCCTGATGCCTAGGCTGGCCACCTCAATTAGATTGTACTTTGTCTCATGAAAAAGAGTTACTCTTTTGCGAATCTTCACAGCTATAGTATATATAGGCATACATTTTCTGTCATTTTTAACAGAGGAGTATTTTGTGTGCATTTTCTATCAGCTGTTGGCTGCTCTACTTTTTAGTCCTCCATGCCCAGTGGACAACACTTTTCAGTAGAAATCTCTTGTTGGAAGGCTTCCACTGAGATTAAGTTCATTGACTCATTTTAGGAAATGCCAGCATACTTGTGTGATCAACTGCAGAGAAAGTAACTTTCCTAGAAGAAGCCATAGAGATTTTTATGTGCACAAACATGTATCAGATTATTGTAATTCCTACTGATATATAAGGATATATGGTTATTCTACTTTTCTGAGGTTTTCTTCCCTAAAAGAGGCCACAAAGAGAAATATGAAATCCTATATTTCACTTCTAAAGTCACTTTCTCTGTACCTGGCTGTAGAGTAACCATCACCCGCACTAGATGGCTTTCAAAATTATTGTAAATTGTAAAATTTCTATTTATCTACATATATCTAAAGCAGATGGCAATAGCAAAGCAAATAATATTTCCTTTGAGTTTATATATGCATATATAAACACATACATACATATACACACATGCAGGAATGGATGAATGGATGGAGGGATGGAGGGAAGGAAGGAAGGAAGGAAGGAAGGAAGGAAGGAAGGAAGGAAGGAAGGAAGGAAGGAAGGAAGGAAGATTGAAGTGCAGCCAGGAGTGGACAAAGAGTTTTCAGAGAGGCTAGTATTTTCTCTCCCAAACATACTTTTTTATTTTCAAAATTCCCTTATCATGCTGCCCCTCTATCTGTTTTTCCTTTTTTTTCATTGGGGAAATGTATTGGGAACTAAGATTTCAAAGGGAAAGCAAAGAGACAGTCAGAAGAGGAAGAACATTTTACAGGAAAAAAAAATGATCACGTTCACTATTTACTCACCCTGGTTCCTAACTGCAGTTTCTCCTGCAGGAAACTAAATGCAACTTTGTTGATGGATTAGATCAATTTAAAATACAAAGATTGAATTTCAGTAATATGAATATAATAAACTGCAATCATGTATGTTATTTTTTATCATACCCTAGCAGGCACAGACTTCTATAAATATAATTTGTAAATTCATTCCATTCTGTTCAACTAGTGTTAATGGACAGCAACCCAAACATGTCCTTGACACAGACAGAAATGCAGTACAATAATTTCCCCTTCGTTGAACTTATATTTGCATCGTCTAAAGAGTTATTTTAAAATCAAAAAATCAAAAGCTGAAATAAATGGTTTTCAGTAGCCTTTATGTTTTATAGAAATTACAAAGCTTATTTGGATTTGTTTCCATTTCTTAGAAACAACCTTTTCTTCAACATTTAACTGGGTTATTGAAACTGCAGCTTTTTCCTCAGTGGTGTGTGAGGATCCATTAATTATCTTCCTGTCTCCAGTCCTGTCTCAAAAGAATAGCCCCCCCCCCTTTCTTTTTAAATAAAATTGCAGATTTGCAATTTTCCAGTTGAGTGACTTGCTTGTGTTTAAATATATTCAGAGTCCACTGAAATGGCCCATCTTCTCCACAGCTAAGCTTTACTGAGTAAGGTGTATGTGGGATTACAAAATATATATGAATTACCTAGAAGCCAATAGATATTGTTTGGGCACAAAAGGCTGGATTAAGTCTTTAGGTAAAGATTAGAACCTCCTCTTTTAATTTTGGATCAAAATATCCAGAAAATATATTTCCTCTTTCTTTCTACTTGAGCATTGTTTGATCCCTGACTAAAGCCCCTGTCACACAGCACCAACGGATGGAAAGAGGATGTAAAATGGAGAGAAACACTTGCCATCCGTTGCCTGTAGAGCCGGCTTCGCACTGTTGTAGAACCAGACGACTGGCGGCTACTCCCAAAAGGAGTTCGTGTGACGATCGATGTGTGGGAGAATGACTGTGATGCTGTGGCAAGAGAGCAAGGAGCCAACGGCTTGAAGAGGTACTGGCACCCCACATCTTGCTTGGACTGGAAAGTGCAGCATGCGAGGTTGATTTCTCTCCCTCTTTTTTATGGAAAACTATCATGTTTTCCTTGCATAAGGTGTCCTTCTGCATCCTCTAGACATCCTGCAAAGACATCCTAAATATCCGAGATACGTCCCCCTATACGAACATTTTTTCCGTGTCTAATACTTTCACTCCACATCCGCTTTTCAATACTTTCATCCGCATCCACTTTCATCCTTTCTACGTCCATGCTTCACTAACACTAGCTGTGTCCATTGCTGCGTCCGTTTCGCTTGCCTCCCTGTGTCCAATTTTCCGCTGTGGAAGCGGCATGCGAGTTGCGTGGACTCAGCGGATGCCTAGCCAGAATATAGCGGGCATGAAGTAACGGATGATGACGGACCCGTATAATCAGTATGTTCCCCCATTAAGGTTGCGGATTGGATACTTTTCCCGCTCAATAAAGTTTTTTTGCGCAGCCTCAAAAGTTTTGAGCGGTATAAAATGTCAGTAGGGAATGGTGCTGATGGATAGAGAGTATGAAATAACGGAGTGCAGTGAGTACAGAACGGATGCATTGCGTTTAACC
>BHFT01056817.1:0-24164 GCA_004320025.1 Laticauda laticaudata
TTTTTTTTTTTTTTTTTGTAGCATGGTGACCAAAATTGGTTGCAGTATTCCAGGTGTGACTTTACTAGAGTTTTGTAAAACTGTACTAAGACTTCACGATCATTAAGTGTTGTACTGTATGATTCTTGACTCTTGACGAATGTATCTTTTCCTGTATAGACACTGAGAGCCTTTGTGCCAAGACAAATTCCTTGTATGTCCAATCACACCTGGCCAATAAAAGAATTCTCTTCTCTTCTATTCTGTTCTATATTCTATTCTATTTTATTCTATTCTATATTCTATTCTATTCTATATTCTATTCTTTTTTCTATTCTATTCTATATTCTATTCTATTTATATTCTATTATATTCCATTTATGTTCTGTTCTATTCTGTATTCTTTTCTATTCTATATTCTATTCTATATTCCATTCTATATTCTATTCTATTTCTATTCTATTCTTTCATTTTCTTTTCTATTTTCTATTCTAATCTGCAGTTTTATTCTATTCTATTCTCTATTCTATTCTATTCTATTCTATTCTTCCATTCTATTCACATCATCCTGATTCTATGCTTCTGTTTATACAACTCAGGATTGTATTTACTTTCAAGGACTACCTGAAATGTGCCGTTTTCCAAACTAGACAACCTTAAGGTGTGTGAAGGGACGCAGTGGCTCAGTGGCTAAGATGCTGAGCTTGTCGATCAGAAAGATCTTTCTACACGGCCAACCTGCTTTCCAGCTCCGTTCTCCTGGGCAGGGCAACCAAAGAAGACCCAGCCGATCAGCTGGGGCTCCATGGGAGGCAGAGAAGAGATGGGGTTGGCGGGGCCAGTCAGAGGCGGGATTGGCTGGTTCTCCGAACTACTCAAAATTTCTATTACCGGTTCTCCCAAACTGGCTGAATACCCACCTCTGCTTTTAATGGACGACTTTACTTCTCTCTTTGGGTTTGTAAGGTATCTTGGCGCAAAGCAAAAGCTGCCTTTTTGCAACCATTTCAATTCTTAGAAGAAATGAGTGACCAAGAGGGCAGTGAGCTGGCCAATTTATGAGCTCGTAAACCTGCCGCTGTTACATTGCAGCGGAGAATAATGTTTCCTTGAGTCAAAGCTTGCTGTGAATAAATGTTGGCTCTGGGGTTTGCAGTGGTAACACATGCCTTTCAGTTCTCATTAATTTTATCCTTTTTTATCCTCCCCCCTTCCTAATAAAGACAGAGGTCTCTGTAATGCTGTGAGAGAGTCGGGAGAGATGAAATTTTGAAAAAAGAAACACAGTAGCTGGGGTGAGCAGGCTGGGGTTGCTCCAAGCACCTTTTGAGATCAAAGAAAAAAAATATATATTCAGCTCTATTGTCCTTGCTTCTCTCTTTATTTAAAACGAGCTCGAATATCCGTACCTTCCTACGAAACGATGTGATTGGGCTTAGTTTTTGGAGAGGAAAATAAGGGGGAGGGGAGAAATCTGCCTCTGCCTACCAGCATCCATCGGTATTCATCTGACTAGCGTCCTCTCAGTGTGTGAGAGAGTTGAGGGCTATCTGGAAACTGAAAGAGTATTTGCTGTATGAGCAAGGAGGAGATAGCAAGCAGCCTGGGCGTGGCTTAGCTCAACTGTTTTGTAGTAGAGCTGCTTGGTGCTGCTGTGAAACTGAAACTCCTCACCTCTGCTTGTGTTTTGCATTTGGAAAAGTTTCTTTTCAGGTGGGGAGGAGGAATAGAACTCTTTTGCATCAGAGCATGTTTTATTATTATTATTATTATTATTATTATTATTATTATTATTATTATTATTATTATTATTATTTATAGGAAATGCTCTCGATGCTCTGATAGTCATTTTGAAAAATCCTTTCTTAGTGAGCAGCTAGAAGCCAAAAGGGACCTACGGGCCAAATTTCAAGATTGCAGGCTTTATGGTTCTGGAGATTTTGTGATGATGCACGAGTGGTCTTTCGCTGGTGTGAGTGTGTGTGTGTGTGTGTGGATGGAGGGATGGATGGATAGATAGATAAAAATTTTAATGAAAGGTTTGTAAAAGGTGATAAAAGAAACTTGACAATGATAAAAAAGAGAGAAAGAGAAGAAAGGGTGAAAGAGACAAGAAAGACAGGCATGGAAAAAGGAAAGATGAAAAGAAATAGAAATGGCTTCCAATTTTCTTTCGTAGTGATAAAATTATCTTTCACTCTATGGTTATAAAAGAAAAAGATACTTGTCTTTTTCTGTTATCTACAGGTAAGTTCTTCAACTTACGACCCCAATTGAGCCTAAAATGTATGTTACTAAGTGAGACATTTTTAAAGTGAATTTTGTCCCCTTTTATATGACTTTTCTTGCCCCATTTGAATCACTGCTGTTAAATTAGACACGCCGTTTTTAAGTGAATCTGGCTACCCCATTGTCAGAAGGTTGCAAAAGAGTATCATGTGATCCCGGGAAACTGCGACCGTCATAACTCTGAACTGATTGCCAAGCATCCAAATGTAAATCACCTGACTCTGGAGATGCTGCAATGGTCATAAGTGTGAAAAACGGTTGTAAGTCGCTTTTTTCAGTACCGTTGTAACTTTGAACAGTCACTAAATGAACTTCGTTAAGTTTTGCAGTATTTTATCAAACCTTTAGACCCGTGATGGCTAATCTAGGGCACGCATGCCACAGGTGGCACGCGTAGCCATTTGTGCTGGCACGCGAGCTGCAGGCAAACTGTCCTCATGGCGCATGCACATGCCTCACAGCTGATTTTTGGCTTCACAGAGGCTTGAGGAAAGCCTTTGCAGGCCAAAAAAAAGGCCTATTTCATCACTTCCTGTATTTCTGGGAATACCGGAAGTGACAAAACAGGCCCATTTTTTTGGCCTGCAAAGCCTGCAGAAGCTTTCCTCAAGCCTCTGGGAGGCCAAAAAAGGCCTCAGACAGGCTGAAAATCAGCTGGGAGGTACAGTGCAGGTAAGGGGGTGGCGGGGGGGATTGAGCACGGATGCGCAGAGTGCATGAGGGGGAGCACACATTGCCTTCTGGGTGCTGGCACATTAGCGCAAGCGCGCACACAATTTTTGGCACAGGAGCCCAAAAAGGTTAGCCACCATTGCTTTAAACCATCTTTAGAAACTTTCAAGAAGAGACTGGACTGCCATCCGTCAGAAATGCTGGAGGGTATGCTTAGGCGGGGGGGGCAGGGTTGGACTAGATGACCTACAAGGTCCTTTCCAATTCTGTTTATCTAAGGAGACAACTTTAAGATGGATGGACTTCCAACTCCCAGAATTCTCAGCAATGATCAATCTGGCTGGAGAATTCTGGGAGTTGCCAAGGGCAGATTGGCAGAGGTTTGTCTAAAAAATTTGGGCATTATATTTTTCTTCATTCTACATTGAGATGCTGGAGATTGAAATTGAAAAAACAAACTCTTCAGAATAGAAATAGATAAAAACTCTTCAGAATAGAAACAGATTTAATGCACAGCATTAAAACCCTGCCTGATTTTCCAGCCTGTTGTAAGCCCATCAATTATACTGTAATAAATTTGTGTGTCTTTTTTTTTCTGTGTGTTTTTCCACAGTGGGAACGCCTCTGGTTCTTAATCCTTGCCTTTTCTTTTTTTCTGACCCTGATCTGGTTCTATTTTTGGTGGGAAGTTCACAACGACTACAATGAAATCAACTGGTAAGTGGAAAAAGTATTTACAGCAACCCTACAACCCTTAGCGTGCAGTGCCCCCTTCACCAATCACATGCCCTCTAGATGTGAACCCCTGGAAAGGAATTGGGAGTTGAAACTCCACCAGGGCATCTGGTGAGAGCCTGCCTGAAGAAGTTGGTATCATAATCATAATCATAATCATATGGGTTCTCTTGATGCTCTCTGAGTTGGATTGTTTTCTTGGAGATGTTTCATGACCCAACTAGGATACATCATCAGTGCTAGAAGGGAGAGGGGTATGTGGAAGGGGAGGAGGACCTCCTCCTCCTTCTCCTCCTCCTCCTCCTCCTCCTCCTCCTCCTTAAATGTGGGGTCCTTGGTACTCTCAGCTGGGTTGTTTTCTTGGAGACATTTCATGACCCAACTAGGTAACATCATCAATGCTAAAAGTGCTAATTTACTGAAGCAATAAATATCACCCCAATTAACGAACCACCAACTCGGACAAACAATCAAACAGTAAACAACAGCCTAATCAAGGAACTACCAAGAACACAAATGTTGACAAAGCAAGCCATTAGTATATAAAAATAAGAGCAAACCCCACTCCTTTCTAGTACTGATGATGTTCCCTAGTTGGGTAATGAAACATCTGCAAGAAAACTACTAAGCTCAGAGAGCACCAAGAACCCCACAGTCATTTTCCTCCTCGTCCTCCTCCTCCTCCTCTTCCTCTTCCTCCTCTTCTGTTTCTCCCTTATTTCACAATCCCCACTCCTTTTTAGCACTGATGATGTGACCTAGTTGGGTAATGAAATGTCTGCAAGAAAACAGCTAAGCTCAGAGACCACCAAGGACTCCACAGTCCTCTTCCCTCCTCCTCTTCTGTTTCTCCCTCACTTCACAAACCCCATTTCCTTCTAGCACTGATGATGTTACCTAGTTGGGTAATGAAATGCCTGCAAGAAAACAGCCAACTCAGTCCCCAAAGACTCCACTATATAATAAAATAATAAAAAATGCTTGCTCTGTGGATCTGGTTTGCATTCATGATAAATGCAGCAGTAGGAACAGCATGCAAAAAAATATTTTCTCCAGGGATTTAAGTTGGAAGAGCAGGAGGAAAAAAATTACTCGGCATTTAAATTGTGTCCTGCAAGGGTTGCTGAGTCTCTTTTCCTTAAACCAGACATCGGCAACCGTAAACACTCAAAGAGCCAAAAAGGCCCTAACCGGAACATTCAAGTTCAATTCTGGAGCTGACCGGAAGTTTAGTTCTCCAACATAGAGTCTCCTAGCATGGAGTCCTTTTTCTTCTACCTGTTGTAAGCCAGCAATGGAGCTGCAGCAGAGAGATGAAAGAGCCACATGTGGCTCTAGAGCTGCAGGTTGCTGACTTCTGCCTTAAACCAATTCCCATTCAGACTACTGGAGCACCTCTTATATAGGGACAACCCTTGGAAGAGTGTTTGAATATGTCACAGTTGTTTTTACAGCTTTGACTTTGTTGACATAGTCAGCTGGTCTGGGAGAAATTGTGTTGGCTGCCCTTTGACTCCAGGGCACAATTCGAGGAGGTGACGGTTGAGCATATAACTATGCAGTCATAAATTCCACCAGATGGAACGGAATGTGCAAATTCAGAATTTCAGGAGTGCAAACATGAAAGTCTTTTTATTATTATTATTATTATTTAATTTTGTAAACTAAATTAATTACTGAAACGCATTATAGTCCAGTCAGCATTCTACATTCCAAATTCAGAATTTCAGGAGTACAAAGACGAAAGTCTTTTTATTATTATTATTTTTTTAATTCTGTAAACTGAATTACTCAAATGCATTAAAGTCCAGTCAGCGTTCTGTATTCCAAATTCAGAATTTCAGAAGCATAAACTAGAAAGTTTTTTAATTATTATTATTTTTTAATTTTATATATATATATATGTATGTATGTATGTATGTATGTATGTATGTATGTATGTATGTATGCTGAAACTCATGAAAAGTCCAGTCAGCATTCTTTATTTCCTGGTCAAATGTGCAAATTCAGAATTTCATGAGCGCAAACATGAAAGCCTTTTTATTATTATTATTTTAATTCTGTAAACTGAATTAATTACTGAAACACATTAAAGTCCAGTCAGCATTCTGCATTCCCTGGTTAGAAAGACTGCTAAAGAAACTCTCTCTCTCTCTTTAAGAAACAAAATATAGTGTTAAAACATTCTCTACAAGCACCGAGGATCACACGTTCTTTAAAAAAACAAGATTATCTGGAGGAAATGCTCCTGTGAAAAGCTGGCATCAATTAGGGTGTCAGAGGTAGAAAACAGAATAATTTGCATTTTTAATGAAAGGTTCTTCAAGAAATTTGTGATGACGCTGCTGTAAATTATTGTCTGGTTCTGTGTGTTTATCCAAATTTTAAATAATTTTAATGAAGCTTCAAATATTTTTTGTTTTGTTTTTAAATTTGCTCATCCTAGGAAGACAAAATTTAGATCTGTAGTGAGAAATACAAGAACGGGTAATCCTCAACTTATAACCATTCATTTAGTGACCGTTTGAGGTTACGATGACACTGACAAAAGTGGTTAATGACCATTTTTCACACTTAAGATTGTGTTGCATAGTCACGTAATCAAAATTTGGATGCTTGACACCTGATCTCCATTTGCGGCCTTCTGACAAGCAATGGGGAAACTAGATTCACTTAACAACCATATTGATTCAGTGATTCATTTAACAACTGTGTCAAGAAAGGTCATAAAATGGGTGAAAATAATTTCACAAATGTCTTGCTTAGCAACAGAAATTTGGGGCTAAATTGTGGTCGTAAGTCAAAAACTAACTGTACTGGCTTATTGACATGAACATTTTGGGGTTGCTGGGTTTTTTCCCCCCTTTTTTTCTTTTTATAATTCTTAATCTAGTTTTATAATTTTAGAACAGTGATGGCAAACACAATGCAATGCACTCCCCCCACGCATGTGTACGCAACACTCCCACCCTGCCCCCTTACCTGCACTGCGAATGCGCGCGCCTCCCAGCTGATTTTCAGCCTGTTTGAGGCCTTTTTTGGTCTGCCTGAGGCTTGAGGGAAGCCTCTGCAGTCTCGGGAGGCCGAAAAACGGGCCTTCCGGAAATACCAGAATCGTCCGCTTTCAGCCTCCGGAGGGTCTCTGGAGCCCGGGGGAGGCCGTTTTCGCCCTCCTGGAGGCTCGAGGGAAGTCTCTGGAGCCTCGGGAGGCTGAAAAATGGGCCTGTTTCGGCACTTCCAATATTTCCAGAAGGCTCATTTTTCGGCCTCCCAAGGCTGCAGAAGCTTCCCTCGAACTTCTGAGAGGGTGAAAACGGCCTCAAACAGTCCGAAAATCAGCTGGGAGATGCGCGCATGTGCAATGTAGGTAAGTTGGCTGGGGTTCGCGTGCCCTCACAAATGGCTCTGCGTGCCACTTGTGGCACATGTGCCATAGGTTCACCATCACAGTTTTAGAACTTCCTTTGTTAATCGATGCTGATGTGGCTCAGTTTCCCAACCATGTCAGTGTAGAGTTAAGAATTGGCATCTGTGGGACAATTTATTTCCGTTTTAAAATGATTTGGAGGCTTTAATGCAGCCTGAAATTTGGCCTTCAGACTCACATAGGAGGGAAAATCAGCATTTCTCAAGCTTGGCAACTTTTAAGACGTGTGGACTTCCATTCCCAGAATCCCCCAGATTAGCTAACTGATTAGACAAGGCTCTTTCCAACTAGGCTACATGCTGGCTGGGGAAGTCTGGGAGTTGAAGTCTGCATGTTTTAGGGTTTTCAGGCTTGAGAAATGCTGGTCTATCTAGGACAGAGGTAGGGAACTATGGCCCCTTCGTGATTTGTGGACTTCAACTCCCAGAATTCCTGTCAGCATGGCTGACTCAAGAATTATGGAAATTGAAGCCCACAAGTCATAAAAGGGCCATAGTTCCCCAGCCCTGATCTACTGGGTTTCCCTAAAAATAAGACTGTACCTTTTCTTTTGTCTACTGAGAGTATTTGCACCAAAGACAAAATCCTTGTGTGTCCAGTCACACTTGGCCAATAAAGAATTCTATTCTATTCTATTTATATTAATTTTTGATGCAAAAGACACATTTAGGGCTTATTTTTTGAATAGGTCTTATTTTCAGGGAAATATGGTACTAAATTCATTTTGGCTGACTACTGTACTGGGCTTATTTTTGGGGTAGGGCTTATATTACAATTATAAGCATCCTGAAAAATCATGCTAGGGTTTATTTTCTGGTTGGGACTTATTTTCGGGGAAACATGGTAGGAGGCAGGAAAATTCCTGACATGAGCAGGGATTGGACTAGATGGCCTCCAAAGATTCTTCCCATCCTCACATTCTATGATTTATGCCCATCGTCCAGATCCTCCCTGGCATTAAAGTGATTGCATTTAATTCTTTTTTTTTTAATTCCCTTCCTTCCCTCTCCAGGTTTTTATATAATAGAATGGGATACTGGAGTGATTGGTCCATTCCTATACTGGTTACGACAGCTGTTGGTTTCACTTACATCACAGCTTTATTGGTAAGTTTTGAACCTAGGATCTCTGGTGGGTTTTGTCAATGGCGGTCTGACATTTGCTTTCTAAACAAAATAGGCCACTTTTTGTTCTTGCAAAAGATATTTTTTTTATTAGTGGACAACCAGCTGAATAGGAGCCAGCCGTGTGCAGCAGCAGCCAAAAAAGCCCATGCAATCCTAAGTTGCATTAACAGAGGGATACAATCAAGATCAAGGGAGGTACTAATACCACTCTATAAAGCCTTAATAAGGCCACACTTGGAGTCCTGCACCCTATTTTGGTCACCAGACTCTAAAAAAGATGTTGAGACTCTAGAAAAAGTGCAGAGAAGAGCAACCAGGATGATTAGGGGAGTGGAGGCTCAAAGATACAATGAACATTTGCAGGAACTGGGTCTGGCTATTCTTGTGAAGAGAAGGACCAGGGGAGACAGGAAAGCAAGTCCTCCAATATTTGAGGGGCTTCCACAGAGAGGAGGAAGGGGTCCAGCTATTCTCCAAAGCACCTGAAGGCCAGACAAAGAACAATGGATGGAAACTGAACCAGGAGAGATTTTTCAACCTGGAAATAAGGAGAAGCTTTCTGACAGTGAGAACAATCAACCAATGGAAGAGAAGTTGCCCTCGGAAGTTGTGGGAGCGCCATCACTTGAGACTTTCAAGAAGAGACTGGACTCACATCTTTCAGAAATGGTGCAGGGTCTCCTGCTTGGGTGGGAGGGGGTTGGACTAGATGACCTACAAGGTACCTTCCAACTCTGTTATCTGTTATTCTGGATTTCTAAGTAGGGGGATAGGATTTTTATTTTGCTAGATTTTAAAGGTAGTCCTTGACTTAAATTGAGCCCAAATTTTCAATTATTAAGATAGACAGGTATTAAGTGAGACCTGCCCCATTTTCACTTGAGATTCACTTAATGACCGTGTTACTCATTCAAGAACCGCAATGATTCACTTAGCAAACGTGGCAAAGAAAGTTGTAAAATGGGGCAAAACACACTTCACGCATGGCCTCACTTAAGCAACGTAAACCTTGGGCTCAATTGTGGTCATAAGTCGAGGACTGCCTGTACATGCCAGTCATTGATATTTTTATCACCTGACCACAAGAATGCGATCTGGAGGATTCTGGGAATTGAAGTCCATGCATCTCCAAAGTTGAGAAGCACTGTGTCAACTTGTAAAGCATTCCTTCCTGCTCTCGAGTTGCCATCGCCAGAGGGGGGGGCAAGGAGGAACTGATGGAGCAGTTCGGCTGCTATGACCAGAAGCACATTCCATGCATATCTTTCTCCAGGTTGTATCGAAGTTACTAGAGCCAGCTGGAGAGTTGTGTTTTCTACAGCCCAAGAAAGGGAGGAGGGGGGAAACAGGGTCACAGGTGGGCAGTAGCTTTGTTGGAGAGAATGATTTATGACACATCCTGGGAGGAGGGGGGAAATGGTCACAGGTGGGCAGTAGCTTTGTTGGAGAATATGATGACACACCCTGGAGAACAGGGTGCAGTAAATTAAGTGGGGCAGAGCCGACTGCACTTAGGAAAAGTGCCGACATAATAGGGCTTCCATCGGAAGCCTGACACGCTGATTTACTCAACTGCCTTTTCGACCTCGCCTGAGTTTAGTGTCAATTTAGAGTAGGGGTCAAGGCCTGGATCCGGCCCGCAGGCTGCTTAGATCTGGCCGCCCCAGAAACAGCGAAAGGGCCGGCTTGCAGTGTCTCTGCCAGCGAAAACGGAGCTCGGGAGCACTGTGCACGACCCTCCCAGACTCCGTTTTCAGCCATGACGGACTCCTGCTGTGCTCTGCCAGTGAAAACGGAGTTCAGGCGTGGGGCGTCATCTCCCCTCCCCCTACCTCCGAGCTCTGTTTTCACTGGCAGAGCGCAGCAGGAGTCCGTCATGGCTGAAAATGGACCGCGGGAGACTGTTTTTACTGGCAGAGCGCAAAGGCCCCAATATGAGTGACATCAAGCTGGCCGTGTCAACCCCCTGAGGTCAAACACAATCCTGATGCGGCCCTCAATGAAATTAAGTTCGACAGCCCTCATGTAGAGATTGTCCTCCTGAAGGGAAGACCCTAACACAGAGGTCTCCAGACGTGGCCAATTTAAGACTTCTGGGCTTAAACTCCCAGAATTCCCCAGCCAGCCATGCCTGCTTTTTCTCTCTCTTAATCTCCTAAAGTGGAGAGAGATTGCAGAGGAAGGGGTGACAAGAGAGCAAGCGATGCTAGTTGGGGAATTCTGGGAGTTGAGGTCCACAAGTCTTAAAAGTTGCCAGGTTTGGGGACCCCTGCCCTAACAGATGTCAGAATGGAGCTGATCTTGATTGTTCTACAAAATCTTTAAAAGTCGGGTCTCGATGGAGGAGAGACCCTAATGGGAATCCCAACCCTGAAGGTTATACCAGGAACATGGAAATGTAGCCCATGTTGAGGTGGTGGCCCAGAAAACCACATGCGTGTTTCCTTGCGTTCACCAGGCGTTGAGCTGGACTCGTAGAAGAACTTACAGACACAGATAGATACAGATAATCAGAGTTGGAAGGGAGCTTGTAGGTCATCTAGTCCAACCCCCCGCTCAAGCAGGAGACCCTACACCATTTCAGAAAATGGCAGTCCAATCTCTTCTTGAAAGTCTCAAGTGATGGTGCTCCCACAACTTCCGAGGGCAACTTCTGTTGATTGTTCTCCCTGTCAGAAAGTTTCTCCTTATTTCCAGGTTGAATCTCTCCTTGGTCAGTTTCCATCCATTATTCCTTGTCTGGCCCTCAGATGCCTTGGAAAACAGCTTGACCCCCTTCCTCCTCTCTGGGGCAGCCCCTGAAATATTGGAAGATGCTCTCCTGTCTCCCCTGGTCCTTCTCTTCCCTAGACTAGCCAGGCCCAGTTCCTGCAACCGTTCATCGTATGTTTTAGCCTCCAGTCCCCTCATCATCCTGGTTGCTGTTTTCTGTACTTTTTCTGGAGCCTCAACATCTTTTTTATAATGTGGTGACCAAACTGGATGCAGTACTCTAGGTGTGGTCTTACTAAGGCTTTATAGAGTGGTATTAGTACCTCCCTTGATCTCGATTGTATCTCTCTGTTAATGCAACTTATGACTGCATTAGCTTTTGGCTGCTGCTGCACACTTTTAGCACACTAAGACTCCAAGATCCCTCTCGCAGTTCCTGCTATTGAGCCTGGTTTCACCCAGTCTATATGTGTCCTTTGGGTTTTTCTTGCCTAAGTGTTCAGTGTTCGTTCTTCGTGGTTGCCAAAGTGCCTCCCTGAATGAATTAAGTAATCAATAATTGTGGTGTTTTTCCCCCCCTTGTTTTCAGATTTTAGCACTTTGTCACATAGCTGTAGGACAACAGATGAATCTGCACTGGATCCATAAGGTGGGTTTTGATCTGCTCCGTGCCAGAGTTATTGTAATATGAGAATGTGTCTCAGGAACGCTGAACAAATGGCCAATGAAGTGGGTGTGGCCCATCATAAAACTCATTTTCCAAAAGAACGAGTTCTTTATCGGTTTTCCTCATCCTCTTTCTCTTCCTCCTTTTACTTCTCTTTCTCTTCTTCCTCCTCTTTCTTTTCTTCCTCTTCTCTTTCTCTTCCTCTTCTTTTCCCTCCTCCTCTTTCTCCTTTCTCTTCCTCCTCCTCTTTCTCCTCTTTCTCCTCCTCTTCTTCCTCCTCTTTCTCTTCCACCTCTTTTTCCTACTCTTCCATTCTCCTTTCTCTTCCTCTTTCTCTTCGTCCTCTTCTTCTTTCTTCTCCTTCTCCTCTTTCTCCTCTTTCTCTTCTCTTCCTCCCTTCTCCTCTTCCTCCTCTTTCTCTTCCCCCTCTTCATCTTTCTCCTCTTCTTCCTCCTCTTTCTCCTCTTTCTCTTCTTTCTCCCTCCTCCTCTTTCTCTTTTCTCTTCCTCCTTTTGTTTCTCCTCTTTCTCCTCCTCCTCCCTGCATATGGTCAGGATCCAGAAGTGGGAATATCCCTCTGTGAAATCTCTTTTGCAAGAGAGGTTCCCACTTCTGGATCCTGAGCTGCCTGAAAAGTTCTGAAAACCTGGCTGTGACTTTCCCTAAAACTCTTCCACCAAACCCAGGAAGACTTTGATAGCGGCTTAAAAATCAACAGCTCTATCTCAACCCAAGCTTTTATGGGCCCAGGAGTCATATCCAAATGGCAGGGTGTAAAGATACATGGGTGAAACTATGCATCCTTCTAAACCCATAGGCACCCTGACCCCTGAGAAACCTCTGAATTGACAGGCCTTGCCTGACCTGCAAAACTGAGAGGTTGAATATTGATGATCAAACCGTCAATCATAGTAACTAAATAGAGTAAACTCTCTTTGCTTGCATTTCAGATTGGGCTAATCGCTACCTTGATCTCAACTGTGGTTACAATGAGTTGTGTAGCCCAGTTGTGGGACGATGAATGGGATATGGTGGTGATATCTTTGCAAGTAAGTGTTTTCGCTTAATTTGCCCCACACAAACACACCAAGATTGCAGAGCCAAACAATATAATACGTTCTTTTGTCCTAAATTTGATCCTGTCCAGTTCAGCAATTAAATATTCAAACCAAGCCCTTTTTTTAAAAAAAAATCCTTAAAAACTGGTTTTCTCATGATTTTGATAGGGTTACAAGTAGAATAGGATAGAATAGAACAGAACAGAACAGAACAGAACAGAATAGAATAGGATGGAATAGGATAGGATAGAATTAGAATAGGATAGAACAGAACAGAACAGAACAGAATAAAATTCTTTATTGGCCAAGTGTGATTGGGCATACAAGGAATTTTTCTTCAGTGCATATGCTCTCAGTGTACATAAAAAGAAAAGATGCATTTGTCAAAAGTCAAGAATCATAAAGTGCAACACTTAATGATAGTCATAGGGTACAATAAGCAATCAAATCATACTAGGGAACAAATAAAACAATATAAATTGTAAAGATACAAGCAACATGGTTATAGTCATAAGTGAGAAGTAGGTACTGGAAAGTGTTATTATAATCTAGTAGTACAGGAATAATAGTAATACCGTCTTAGTAAATAAGTTGAACAATGTGGAGGGAATTATTTGTTTAGCAGAGTGATGGCATTCAGGAAAAAACTTCCCTTGTGTCTAGTTGTTCTGATGTGCAGGGCTCGATAGCGTCATTTTAAGGGAAGGAGTTGAAAGGGTTTATGTCCAGGATGTGAGGGGTCTGTAGATATTTTCCCATCCCTCTTTTTGACTCGTAGTAGTCCTCAACTTACGACCAACATTTCTGTTGCTAAGTGAAAAGAGAATACAGGTTGTTCTTGACTTAAAACAGTTTGTTTAGCGACCATTCAAAGTTACAACGACAATGTAAAAAGTGATGCATGACCTTTTTTCACACTTGCAACCATTGCAGTCTCCCCACAGTGAGATGATCAAAATTTGGACCCTTGGCAACTGACTCCTATTAATGACGGTCTCCCTTTTGCGACCTCCTGACAAAGGAGCAAAGTCAGTGAGGAAGCCCGATTCACTTAACAATCGTGTTACTAACTTATCCGCTGCAGTGCTTCGCTTAGCAACTACAGCCAGAAAGGTTGTAAAACTAGAATTCATTTAGTAAATACCTCACTTTAAGCAGCAGAAATTTTGGGCTCCACTGGGGTCGTAATTTGAGGACTACCTGGAATGCAAGGGCTGACAGTCGAAAACCACTTCTAATTCCCTGCAGCTTTGTGTTGTGGTTAGCCGGCAGTAGGTGTGGACGGCTGAGGAGAGTGAGCACTCAGATGAGTGCCAGGACCATTAGGGAGCGGACTGCTGCCTTCGGAGAGTATGGGGGCTGGCAGCAGCGATGAGGAGGTTCCCGAGGAGCCTGTGCCAAGTGTGTGCGTGCGCAGGATTGCTCGCAGGAAAGAGCAGCTGCAACTGCACGGGCAACTCGGGAGTAAGGCTGCAAGGGAATGGTCCCTCCTTCAAGAAGATAAAGGGCAACGGTGAAGTGAATGTTCTTTGCAGGAAGCAAAGACATTTTGAAACTCAGCCTCATGGACATTACATTATCTTAATTTGGTATTTGAAGACTCTTGTGTTGTGAAATATTATCTGTGATTCTTGGCAGTCTCCTACAGTTTTGGCAAGGTTTGTGCTTATCAAAGTTAATTAGTTTGCAGCAGCCTTTTAACCAGGGATTCGTAAGACTCATTAAAAGGTTTCTGTTCCCTTTGGTTATTGTTTGTCTTACTGGAAAAGGGTTTGGGTCAGAACACTTTGCAGAATTATCTTGGATTCCCACAAACCGTGTTTTTCTGTTTCTCTTGTTATTAACTGTTCAGGGGATCACAGTCATGATCTTACTCACAGTTTGCAAAATCATTTCTGTTCCACCATAGGCAACTGCTCCTTTTCTGCACCTAGGAGTCCTTGTGGCAGTCACGGCCCTGTCTTGGTTGATTTCCGGGCAATTTGCAAAAGCCGAAAGAGCCAGTAAGTAGAACCGCTTTCCTCCTATTCAGCTGGAAAAATGGAATAATGAGGAAGGGGAAGGACATACAAACCATGAATTAAGGGCTGAAATTTTATGATGCGAACTCTACCCCCTTTTGTAAGGGTGTTGTGATATCACACATATGTGAGGAATGAAGCTTGCCTTGCAAGAATAACTTTGGAGAGGCTGAGCAATTTTGGGCAACTTTCATTTTCATCACACAAGCATAATACTTTACGGAGAAGGAAAATAAGGATTTAGAATAGAGCAGAATAAACAGAATAGAATTACGGAGTTTGAAGGGACCTTAGAGGTCTTTTAGTCCAGCCCCCTGCTGAGGCCAAAAACTAGACCCATTTTGTCACTTCCGGTATTTCTGGAAAAACAGGAAGTGATGAAATGGGCCTAGTTTTCGGCCTGAAAAGCCTGCAGAAGCCTTCCTCAAGCCTCTGAGAGGCCAAAAAAGGCCTCAAACTGACCAAAAATCAGCTGTGAGGCACGCGCATGTGCAGTGAGGTAAGTTTGCCTGCAGCTTGCGTGCTGGCACAAATGGCTCTGCATGCCACCTGTGGCATCGTCGTCGTCACGGGCCTAGTGTAACCTTCTGACAAGGAAAGTCAATGGGGAAGCCAGATTCACTTTAACAGCCAGATTGCTAACTTTATCAACTGTAGTGATTCACTTAACAACCGTGGCCAGGGAGGTCGTAAAATGGGGCAAAGCTCCCTTCACTAAATTTCTCACTTAGTAACAGAAATTTGGGACTCAGTTGTCGTCGTAAGTTGAGGATCACCTGTAAATATCTTTGGGCCTAGAAATCCTTGGAGATTTGTTTCTTCCTTTTTTTAAAAAAAGGCTGAGATTGACAAGCAGATTGAAATCTGTGCCTGATTAAGTCCTAAACTTTCCAATCCGAGAGAGCCCGTATCTATGGTATATTACAACGAGAATTGCGGATTTTTGACTTCTCGGTTTCTTTTTTCATTCGGTTGTCAGTAAGCTGAAGGGGATATTGCTTTGCTTATTTGCCTTATTAAGTTTTTCTCCTTTCGTGCGATGCTTCGATGTCCTTCTGGGAAATTAACCTTCTGCCATCATGAAAATGTCCAAAAGCTGCCAGGTTTGCCTGGATGCTAGAAAACCTTTGTCCCGTAGCAACACCGAGATTGGATAACGTTGGGAAGGACAAGATGCGCAGAGACAAAAATAGAGGAAGCAAGAGACAAGGCCATTCAACATTCAGTAAATTAAAACGAGCAGATCTAGCACTTCGCTTTCCACATTGAGTCTTGCTGTCGTAAGCACTCTGGGCTGCCCCTGGCTAGTTGCTGTCACCCTAATTCCATGTAATTCTAATTCAGACAGTGAGGACTGGAGTGGAAATGAAGTGTTTGTTTGTGAGGGTTTGTTTATTTTTTTTTAAAAAACTGCATTAGCAAGCCTAATGTTTGCAAAAGTCTGGCAGGTTTCAAGAGAAAGATTTGATGCAGTGACGCAACAATAACAAAAAAGTAAAAATAAAGCATGAATGATCTACAGCTTCTGTGCCTTTAATATGATTGCAAAGCCCAGAAAGGGAGGCCTTGGGGCTCTCTTTAAATTTGCTGGTTTGCTGGCAGACGTCTCGTTACCTGACTAGGTAATATCATCAGTGCTGGGGAGTGTGGGATTTGCGCTCCGCACTGATGATGTTGCCTAGTAGGGTACTGAAAAGTCTGCAAGAAACAAGCAACCCCTGAAAGCATCAAGGATTCCACAGTCCTCCTCTTCCTCCTCATACCCCTCTCCCTTCTAGCACTGATGATGTTACCTAGTTGGGTATTGAAACATCTGTAAGAAAACCACCCAGCTCAGAGAGCACCAAGGACCCCACAGTCCTCTTCCTCCTCCTCCCCCCTCCTCCTCAAACCCCATCTCCTTCTAGCACTGATGAAATTACCTAGTTGGGTCATGAAACGTTGCAAGAAAACCACCCAGGTCAGAGAGCATTAAGGACCCCACAGTTCAACCCTGAGCTACAGTGATTCTCTTTCCTTTGGTACATAAAGTTAAATGTGAAACGTTCAACTTTCAAGAGATGTTGGGTAACAGGAACCAAGCATGAGATAACTGAGAGGAGAATAATGCAATCTGATTTGCCATGGACAGGAAAGAGCAGGCAAAGGTCAGCGTTATAAAAACAGCAACCTGAAAAGAGATCAAATTACATCTTAGCAAACAAACAGGAAATGAAATTACAGGCCGTCCTTGATGTAGGAGCACAGTGGAGCCCAAAATCTGCGCTGCTAAGCATTTTGCCCCATTAAGTGCATTTTGCCCCATTTCACAACTTTCCTTGCCACTGTTAAGCGAGTTGCTGCAGTTGTCATGTTAGTAACATGGTTGTTATGTGAATCTGGCTTTCCCCCTTGAATTTGCTTGTCAGAAAGTCAGAATGACCACGGGGCACTACAACCGTCATAAATACAAACCAGTTGCCAATTTTGATCGCGTGAACATGGGAATGCTGCGACGGTCGTAAGTGTGAAAACAATAAGGTTGTTGTAATTCCAAACGGTCACTAAATAAATGGTTGTAAGTCAAAGACTACCTGTATATTGCCCCATAGGGCTTTACAGCTCTCTTTAGGTAATTTACAATGTCAGTATTATTTGCATCTTAACTCCAACAATCTGGGTCCTCATTTTATCGACCTGGGAAGGATGGAAGGCTGAGTCAACCTTTAGCTCCGGCAGGATCAAACTCCTGGCTGTGGGCAGAGTTTGCCTGCAGTTGTAATGACCCAGGGCTTGGCAGAAAGGCAACACAGTCACATAAGTAAGAAAAGTCCCTTTAGTACCTCCAACTTTGCCCCCAATGTCCAGGTTATCTTTGGCTGGAGAAAAAACTCTCCCAAGAACAGTCTTTAAGTGGAGGAAATTCAATCCGAAAACAAAGTACATACAAACTGTAAATAAAAATCCAAACAAACCACGCTGCAGCAATTAATTTGACAGGCCAGGAGAAGGAATTGCAGACTTGAAAGCCCAACAAAACACACACAGTTGGGAAGACGCCAGGAACCCAGATAAGCCTTGAAGATTCCAGACAATTCACAATTTGCTCCCAACAACTTTGCTGTGCTCAGTTTTTCTTTTTAAACACTGTGTTCCCAGCTGCAGCTAATGAAGGGAATCAGGGCCCTTTCTTCCCCCAGAAAGCCATGCAACTCACGTTGCTCCCTTCTCCATTCCTCCCTGCATGCCCTAGGATGAAGAGGGGGTGGGCCTGGGTTTTCCTCCGAATTCCCTCTCTCTTGTTCTACCTCTTTCCTGCTCTGCCCAGATGGCTTTTGCCCTTCCCCAGTTTCTTCCACAGCCTCCCCCTCTGAATCAGATTCTGACAGGGGCATGACAGCAATGCTGCACTTTAACCACTGTGCCACCAGTGCTTAAGTTTCCAGCTAACATCACAAACTATGATTTCTGGGACTTGATGTCCATGCAGTGAAGAATCACCAGGAAGTTTGTCTTGTGTCCAAGATAATGACTTACTCTTCTTTTTAATCCAATCCTTGGGTATCAGTTTCATCTTTTCTCTTTCTCTCTTTGATGTTTTTTGGTTTTTGGCAGCAGCCAAAAAAGCTAATACAATCCTTGGTTGTATAAATAGAGCCATAGAATCAAAATCATGTGTATTAGTGCCGCTTTATAAATCCTTAGTACGACCACACCTGGAATACGGCATCCAGTTTTGGTCACCACATTACAAAAAAAATAACAGATAATCAGAGTTGGAAGGCACCTTGTAGGTCATCTAGTACAACCCCCCACCCAAGCGGGAGACCCTACACCATTTCTGACAAATGGCAGTCCAGTCTCTTCTTGAAAGTCTCAAGTGATGGTGCTCCCACAACTTCCGAGGGCAACTGCTGTTCCATGGGTTGATGGTTCTCACTGTCAGAAAGTTTCTCCTTATTTCTAGGTTGAGTCTCTCCTTGTTCAGTTTCCATCCATTATACCTTGTCTGGCCTACAGGCTCTTTAAAAAATACCTTGACCCCTTCCTCCCTGTGACAGCCCCTCAAATATTGGAAGACTGCTATCATGTCTCCCGTGGTCCTTCTCTTTACTAGACTAGCCAAGCCCAGTTCTTGCAACCGTTTGTTGTATGTTTTAGCCTCCGGTCCCCTAATCATCCTGGTTGCTCTTCTCTGCACTTTTTGTAGAGTCTCAGCATCTTTTTTATGTGGTGAACAAAACAATGCAGTACTCTATCTAGGTGTGGTCTTACTTAGGCTTTATAGAGTGGTATTAGTACTTCCCTTTGTTAAGTTAAGTTAAGACTTGGAAAAAGTTCAGAGAAGAGAAACTATTTGATTAAAGCTTGGAGGCTAGAACATACGAAGAACGGTTGAAGAATTTGGTTTTGGTTAGTTTAGAGAAAAGAAGAATTGTGGGGGACATCATAGCAGGGTTCCAATATTTGAGGGAGTCAATTTTCCAAAGCATCTGAAGGCAGGATAAGAAACAATGGGTGGATACTAATCAAAGAGACAAGTAACTTAGAACTAAGGAGGAATTTCCTGAGAGTGAAAACAATCAGTGGAATGGCTTGCATTCAGAAGCTGTGGATGCTCCATCTCACTGGAGGTTTTGAAGAAGAGACTGGACAACCCTTTGTCTGAAATGGAATAGGATATCCAGCTTTACAAGGGGTTGGACTAGAAAACCTCCAAGGTCCCTTCCAACTCTGTGAATCTGTATGGACTACATCCTCTCATAGATAGCTGAGACGGAGAGAGGATTTAGGATGCAATTTTATTAGGCGCCATTAGTTCATTTGAAATCAAGAGAGTTTTCTTTTTTCTTGGAATGTCTGGCTTGAGCAGGAGGTTGGACTAGAAGACCTCTCAAGATCCCTTCCAACTCTAATTCCAAATCAATTGAGGTCTTCCATGTTTCTTCCCTCCAGCTTCCCAGCTGATGATGCTGGGGACCTATTTTGCAGTTGTCCTTGGACTGTACCTGGTGCCCCTCACCTTCTCCTCCCCGTGCATCATGGAAAGGAAGGACCTGGGGCCCAGACCTGCCATCCTTGGCCACCGCGGAGCCCCCATGGTAGGTAGGCCTCTTTTTCATTATGTTCACACACAATACACACACACATGCACCAGTTTTAAGTGCAGATTATTGAATGCCACTTTCGACCACATATTGTTTCATATTTTTTATTAGTTTATCAAAATACAAAGAAAAAATAATGAAAACAATGGGAAAATATTTAAATTTAACAGCTGGATATTTACATTTAACAGCTGGATATTTAAATTTAACAGCTGGAGCTGGTGGAGGGGTTGTGCAATGAGCCAGAACACATAGCTGGAGTTGACTGGATGGTGAGATTAGGTGTGAGGCGATCTGTGCTGTGATTGGTTGCCGTGGGTGTGAAGGGGGCATTTCCCTTTTTTCCCGCCTTTTTTTTGTTCTCTGTACCCCATAAATTTACCTCATGATGTTCCTTCAGTGTTGATTTACCTCATGCGGCTCCTCCTTGCCTGATTATGTGCTTATATATATAGATGTAAAATATGTTTATTTCTATAAAACTGCAAGTTTGCGTCGGCGTCTACGACTCCATTTGGACATCTGTTATGCAAAACCTCCACTTTTTTACTTTTACATAATAATATATACTGGGAATTGTTGTAACAGCAGACCTCTGTCTAAATCAGCAAAAACCAAAGTTTCATTTTTTCCCCCATCTCGAGCACAAAGTCCCCAAAAGTAGAAACAAAAATAAATTGTATTTTTTTTCTTTAATCAAAGCAATCAATTTGGCCATCTCTGCTAACTCCAATCATTTGTCCATTATGAGTATCAAAGCATGCTTCCATTTTTGTGCATAAAGTAATCTTGCTACTGTCAACATATTTAACATCAAAGTTCCAATTTTTTCCCCCCTAAGCTCTTTGTCCATTAAGCCTAAAGGAAAAGTCTCTGGTTATTTTTTTTTATATTCACTTTAAGAATCTCCGGTATTAAGACTACTCCAGTATTTATTTGCTTATAATCACATGTCCACCATAAATGGTACGAAGTTCCTTCTTTACAATTTACATTTCCAATGTTCGACCACATATTGACTGACTCATGTGGGGCATCCACTCGGAGATCTGAAAGTTAATGAAAGCTCCCAAAGATTCAAAATCAGTAAGTCCAGTTGCCTCCTGAAAAAGCACTTTCGGGACAACCATGACCTGGAGGATTGAAAATCTCTACAGGCTTTTAGCTATACCATTTGAGATGAACACCCTTCGAATGGTGTGGGGGTAGGAATGGATTTCCAGAAGAAAAATTGCAGACTACAGGAACCAGAAGTACTATTCAGGTGACTCTGAGGACACAGATAAACCTCCAAATGGCTTCAGTGACCCTCTAAAAGAATGCAAATGATCAGCAGTTTGCAATGAATATAAATCATTCCATTCCTCACTATCCTGTCAGAGCTGAAGAAGCTTCTTAGATGAGAAGCTAAACGACTTGAAAACAAAAAACAACTTAGTTCTCCAGAAAAAGCACCTTTGGGACAGTGATGACCTGGATGACTAAGAATCTCTTTAAAATTTTAGCTATACAATTTGGGATGAACACCCTTTAGATGGTATGGGAGTAGGAATGGACTTCCAGAGGAAAAATGCAGACTACAAGAACCATTTGCCCTACTCAGAGGACCCTGAGGACACAGATAAACCTCCAATTGGCCTCAATGGCCCTCTAAAAGGATGCAAATGACCAGCTGTCTGCAAGGAGAATAAATCCATCCCTTCCTGACCATCCAGAGCTGAAGAAGCTTCTTGGATGAGAAGCGAAACATCTTCAAAAGGAAAAAAAAAAAAAAGTCCANGAGAAGCGAAACATCTTCAAAAGGAAAAAAAAAAAAAAGTCCAGTTGCTTCCTGAAAAACACCTTTTGGATTCCCCAAGGATTCAGGGGTGATTCCCGAAGAATTCAAATTGGGTTTTTCTCCATGGAAAATAACTTATTCAGCCTACGAGATCCATTCCACCTTTGTGCTGTTGATTTTCTGGACAAGGAAAGGGAAATAATTCACCATTGCAGGAGAAGAGCAGGCAAAGCAGAGGGGCAGTGTTAAGCGAGTCATCCGCCTGGGAACATTACGTTCTCACAAAGGGTCCAAATCCAACCCCTCTTGAGTTCTGTTATCTGGTGCCAATGTAGCAGTCAAGTTTAGTTGATTTAGATTTTTGAGCAATAAATCTTAACATGTGGCCTTGTTCCTTTGCACCTGACAACATAGAGCCAGGTCACTACCTCAGGTGTCCAATTGATTTAAGAAGCCATACGTGGTTCACAGTAGCCTTTCTAGCACTAAGCTAGAAAACAGGAGATGGTGTTGTGTTCAAGTCCTGCCTTAACCATGAAAGCCAACTGGGTGACTTTGGGCTAGTCCATCTCTCCCAGCCCCCCCCTCCCCAAGGGTAGCTATGGGGACAATAGGAGGAGGAAGGTACACATGGATATCTTTGCCACCTTGAGTTATTTGTAAAAACATTAAATGTGGGATATCAGCCCAAATAGTACTATGTCTATCTGTCTACCATCTGTCTGTGTATTATATCTATCATCTACTATGTCTATCTGTCTATCATCTGTCTATATCATGTATGTCTCTGTCTTATCTGTCTGTCTATATCTAATCATGTCTGTCTATTATCTACTATGTCTATCTGTCTACGATCTGTCTGTCTGTATATCATGTCTGTCTATCATCTTATCTACTATGTCTGTCTTGTCTATCATCTGTCTATGTCTGTCTGTCTTATCTGTCTGTCTGTATCTAATCATGTCTGTCTATCATCTATGTCTGTCTGTTTGTCTATCTATCTATCCATCTATCCCTCACCTTTATTATTTTGACAGATAACTCAAGGCAGCAAACATACCCAATGAAACATCCCTCTCCTATTATAAAAATCCGCTTTCTCCTTTAGGTAAGGGTCAGAGAGTTATTTTCTCAGCTTGTAAGAGCCCTCTGAGCTTGCTCATTCACATGCAGATGTTAACATTAGGTGGCACCGAAGATGGAGAGTACCTAAAGTGTCAAATGTCTGCCAATCACAAATTCAAGAATTCTTGCAATCCAGCTCTCCAGCCTTTTCTTCTCCTCAGGTTTTCCCAGGTATACAGAGCCTCAGCTGGGAGTGAACATTCTGAAGATAAATGTTTCCTTTGCAGGAGAAAGCAGTTTATTACTTTGACCTCTCTGGCAATTTTTCACAGTTCCTGTCAGTATCGGTCAAGAATCCAAGACAAAAAAGCAGATGTATTTGCCTCCACTGTTTGGAAGAGGCTTTGAAACGAAGCCAAGCAAAGTCAATGGGAAAGCCAGATTCACTTAACAACCGAGTTTACTAACTTAAGGACTGCAGGGATTCCCTTAACTGTGTGTCAGGATCCCAGCAATCGCCCTAATTAAATCATGATTCTCGAGCCAAACTTCAACCAACTTCAAAAGATTTATTAGAGGCAACATACTGGCAATGCCCTGTATGCAGCCAGCTCTGACCTACAGTAATTTACAGGTCCCCTGTGACCCTGTTTCCCCCCCCCCAGTGTGTCATAAATCAGATTCTCCAATTAAGCACATTCACGGGCTGGATGTCATCAATCTCCAATCACGTTCTCCAGTTATGTTCTCCAATTAAATATATTCCTGGTATTTTAGTTCCAATCTTTTAAAGATAAGAGTTGGAATGTACTTTTGCTTTCAACTGCGTTTCCAGATTTCCTTCCTCCCACCCCCTTTTTTTTCTATGGCACCTACTAAAACAGGCATAGGAATGTTTTATGAGTTGACACTGTGGCAAGAAAGATCCTAAAATGGAACATTATTGCTTAAATGATGATGGAGGATGCTACAGTGGTCGTCAGGGAGAAAAAACAACCGTAAGATCCTTTTTTTCAGTGGTTCTGACTTCGAACAGGTCACTAAATGGATCATTATAAGTTGAGGACTACCTATAACGGCAGAGTGGGCCATTCGAGAAATTATAATGGAGCTTCCACGCTGGAGTGGGAGTTGATTGAAGGCTGGGAAATCCGCCTCCCTTCGCCTGCCCCCAGTCTATAAACTCAGCTACTTCTTTGGGTTTCCAATTAACTGATGTAAATCTTGTCCTTTTGCAGTGAGCTTTTAACGGGGCCAACACGGCACACGGCAGGCTTTAAAGGAGCTCACAAGTCTTTTTCCCTACTTTATTTAATCTAAATCTCCTTCCTTTTAATGGATCCCCAAAAAAGGGGATTTTTGGTGCTTAGGGGCAAAGGACAATTAGTGTGGTGCTCAGCCTGCATTTAATTTGTAATCCTTCCAAATTTAGGAGATGCCTTTAGTTTTTTTCATTTTGGCAGTGAAAAAAATCCTGATTATTATTATTTTCTTAATATGGTTGTTATGTATCCATTTGTGTGTGTATGTGTATATACAAATATA
>BHFT01056818.1:0-14411 GCA_004320025.1 Laticauda laticaudata
GCAAGTGCGTTATAGCCTGATCCCTAACCACCCTATCCTTGGGGCGGATACCTCCTAAAATAAACACATGTTAATTCACTGGAGATATGAACTGGAAGTGAGCTTTTGGGTCGCTGCTCTGGCGAGGAAGGGAGTAGAAGATTGTTTGCCTTGAATGGAATGATCGCTGAGAGTAGTGAAGGAAAGAGCTTATGATTGAGATTGAGAATTGCTACCTGAGTCCTTTCAGGATGAGGTATTAGGACGCGTAGCCCTTTGTTGTTTGGACAGGCCGTTGAAGCAAGTTGGTTGTCGTTCTCATCGAGATGACGAGGAAGAAATTCGGAATCACCCTAAATTCAGTACGTGCGATGACTTGTCTTGTTAACTGGAGAGAGGGTATAATAGAGGAATGGAAGAGAGCACAGTGGCTTCTGTGAGTCTGCTTGAATTGGCTGAAGGAGCAGGAGCTGGAAAAGTCTCAAAAGAGAAGCTTCAGTTTGTTGAAATAAAAAGGTGAAATATTTTGTGTGACAAACCATTCAGCAGGGTGATAGGTCCTTGGACCGCCGAAAGGGTGACACGCGAGGAATCATGAGTTTGGCTTCCTCCAGGAACACAGAGTGCTAGAAAGCGTTGGATTATATTGGGATTGCAGAATCGATTGGGGATAAGACCAATTCAGCAGGTTGGCTAGCAGTCTAAATGCGCCATAGAAAAAGTTGCCTGATACAAGAGAGAGGGCACAATGAGTATATAAGCGAAGGAAGAGATAGTGAAAGGTGGGAAAGTTTGAAGAAGGCTTTGTCAACTGCTCTGGTTTAGCCTATGCCAAAAACTGAAAATTTACCGTTCATTTGTACGTGGCAGTAGGCTCACACAACCAGAAGCTTGGACCAATCCTTGCCTCGAGAGTATAAGACTGGGGGAGCGTGGTGAGTAGTATACACCAGTAGCCTTCCCTAAGGCAAGGTTTGGAGCCGTTGTGACAAGGATGGGGGGCCCCAGTTATTTCTTAGCTGTTCACGGCACTGTGGCAGCAACAGCGATGTTGGTGTGGAAGGAGCAAAAATGGTTTAACCTTATGAGGGGGAAGCTTTGGTGGTGCCATTCACTCTCAGGTCAACAGTGTTGAGTCAGCTGGCTACCACTTGGATGACCCAAGGGAGGATATTCGAAGTATGAACCCATTTTGAGAACCAGTCCTGATGTGGTAAATAGGAACAGACGAGAAATCTTAAAATCCAGGCAGAATTCTTGGAGGAGAAGGCAGGCGTGGGAACCGGAAGTACATGATTGTCTATTGCAAGTGGATCTCATGACGAAGGTAGAGAGGACTTGGAAGAGACCTCCATTGAGAAGGGACAGAGGTGGTTTATCAGATGGATCTAGCCAGGGTGGAAAAATGGAAAGCGAAAATCTGGGGTTTCGCAATAGTAACCAGGAAAGATGAGGCATAGAGAAAGGGTCACTCCCAGCTGCTTGGTCAGTCCAGAAATGTGAATTGCTGCCCTGACCAAAGCCTTGGAATTGGCTTGAGGGGATGGAGAAGAAAGTAACGATTTGGACTGATTCCAAGTATGCATGGGGGGGGTGTCACACAATTTGGGAAATCTGGAAAGAAAGAGGGTAATATCAAGGCGGATGGGAAGCAACATAGAGCTAAGTGCACGCTTTTAGTAGCAGACAAGCCTTTAAAGGCATTGATGCACACTCTCACGCCAGAAGCATGCAATTTGCCCATGTGAACGCACATCAGAAGGGGAACACACCGGAGGTTGTGGAACACCGATGGCGACATAATAGGGCCGAAAGGAAGCTGCAGGGGAGATTAAGAGGTTGTGGTCTATATCAGGTATCATATACACAAGATACTGCAAAAGGAGGACGAGAGGGAGGAATGGGGAGCCCAGAGAAAGAAAGGAAACGTTGGAGTTTGCGACGAAAGAGGGATGTGTCAAAACCCCAGAGGGATGGAAGACGTTGGAGGGAGTCAAAGGTGGCGTCACCCATTGGATTATGAGGGGAATAATTTGGCAACAGTTCATGAAAGGAGACATTGGGGAATGGAGGCACTTGGCATGTCCGTTAAACCTCACTATTGATGTCTGAAGCGATGTGGAACAGTAGCTCAAGAGCATCTGCTGGAAATAGTATTGATTTGTTTGAAAGTAATAAGAAAGCGGCACACAAAAAGAGATGGGAAGGGCGACCCCGAAGTGGTTGGCCTTTTCACAAATAGATTTCATGAGTTGCCAGAAAAGGGGGGTTGGACATACCTGCTTGTGATCAAAGATCAACTAACGGGGTGGGTAGAGCTTATCCCACTCACGAGAGACCAACAGCTCCCACAGTAAACCAAGATCTTACTAACAACAGATTATCCACGATATGGAATGATGGAAGCAATAGATTCAGAGAGAACTCATTTCACTTCCAAAGGGGCGAGCAAGGGATAAATGGAGGTAGGGGGGGTGAAATGGAAATTACACACACCATGCATCCTGAATCAGTGAAAAATTGACAAAGTGAAAGGGAGAAATTCAGAAAGAAACACGACCAAAACTACAACCTGTGAAAATGGCTGCCAAATGGACAAAAGAATCTTCCTGCTCTGCTCAGATCAAACTTAGTCCAAGGAAAAGCGCCACAGGGGTCTTTCTCCTTTGAATGCTGATGGGAGCCCTATTTGGGCCAAACTAGGCAACTCCATACCCAGAGTTCAGGGACTTGTTCCTTTGAAATAATTGCTGGCACTGTCTCGGTCTTTGCTTTCCTCTCACAAACCGGGACTGTTGGTGCAAACGACACCATTTGGCTGGTAGGCCAACACCCACACGAGGCTGGAGACTTGGGTCCTGATAAAGACTGGAGAAGAGAAAAAAACTGCAAACCTCAGCTGAGTGAAAGGTCCATATCCAGGGTGCTACTGAATGACTGAATCTGCAGAGTCCGTACTCAGGAAAGGGAGGCTGGAATCGCATTACAGGCAGAGTCAAGAAAGCACCGAAGCCCTGAGAAACCATTAGGAAAGGCAATTACCCCGTGGACCGGTCAGCCGCTAAAGAGTAACCCTGAAGAAACAAGCCAGCAGAAACCAAACCATGGAAGATATTGCTGAAACTCTGGAGAGGACTATTTGTTGGCAAACTATATTTTACAAAATTAAATACAATCCACAAGAAGTTCAAACAATATGTTGGACCTGCGGGTGACTTGGTGAACAGACTTGTGGGCATGACACAATGTATTCATAAAGGATCTCAAGAAGTCCACATTCCTTGCACATCACCAATTGCCACTGGTTATATCATGCACATGCCAGGAAGAACAGGTGACAGGATTACATCCTACATCAATTCCACTTCGGATCAGAAAGACTAGACACAGGGCACGGAAGAAAAATATCGGGTGTATGAATGAAATATAACAGGAAAGGATTTTTTGTTCATTTAAGGGAAATGGTGTACAGTGTTGTTCTTTAAGGAGAAATGAGAACTAGAGGGCTCCATATTAGGAGAATTGGGAAAAAATGTAATAAGACTTTTGATATGCCCATCATCCTGTTAGTTAACTATAAGGCTATACAAGAAGTGTATCATAAATTAGATTATTATTTAATCAAGCATCAGTATCAGATGTGTATGCATTATTGAGGAAATGATACAAGTTGGACCCGAACCATCACAAACAGACTCTATGCTATGCGAAAAATTATTAGGGGGTATGTGTGGAGAAATATGCATAGCAGGAGATGCCACCTTACTGGAGTGGCAACATGTACACTTGGGTAGTGAAATACACGGTGATATATAAAACTTGAAATGGCCTTCCCCAAAGGCCGGATACGTAATAAAAGACCCACTCAGAATCTGGCCTTACCCACAAGAGACTCTGGAACCCAAATCTCCCGTGGTTTTATAAACCACCAATTGGAGGGTAAGCCATGAACTACCGAGATATACATATTCTATAATAACTCAAGGAACAATCGTTATCAATGAGACAAATAAAAAATATTAAAATGAATCAACACCGACTTTCTGAAGTAAGACAGGTTGCCTACAAAATAGGTATGCTTTAGATATTAGTATTAGCTACAAAAGGGGGGTGTGTGTGCTCTGATTACCATTCAATTGCTGTGTATACATCCATAGATTTCCAACCCAATAGTTACAAAGACAAGTATAAAGTAATGGAAGAACGTATTCGCTCCTAATTCCATTATCACATAGACAAGGTGGCACATCCTACACTGCCAGAACCTGTGGGGGAGCTATTGGTCTTGGCTTCCCAGTTCCACTTGGCTTTTATGATTTCTACATAAATGGGAATCAATATTGATTATCTATTTAGTGCTAGTGTATTGATGTGTTGTTTGCTGGTTGTTGTGGTTCAAGTCGTCTCCTGGTGCAATAACAACATGTGGAAAGATAGGGCAAATCCCGTTGGTTCCAAGATTTGAGAAGAAGCAGAAGCAGAACCTTAATACATTGTGTCAGAGCCGAAATCACTCTGAAAGAACAGAGGATCTGCTACTTGAGTTTGGAGAGCAAGAGTGGAAAAAGAAAAAGGGGGGATTGTGAGCAGGCACACCGAATCATGTTGGATGGCACCATTGAATTCAAATAAGGAAGTGGTCTCAAAAACTCAGTACGCCTCTGCTGCAAATAAGAAAGTGGTTCCAGTCTTTGTGCACCAAGAGAAAAAAAACAAGATGATAGGGCTGAACATGGAGGAATAAAGTGCCTGAGGTGTCCAGAAAGCTGTGTAACTGGCTTTTGCTAAGTAGCGGGGAGCAGCATAAACCGTCAAATATAATGTATCACAATTTGAAAACAGAAAGAACTGTAGAGCTCAGCCCTCGTACTAAGGGGGGGACAAGATTAGCGGTATAAAAATGCTGCCTATAGCAATAATTGCTCAATGTGTTTCTTCAATGCCTGAGGGAACCCGTCTCTGCAGACACGTGAATAAAACCTTGTTTTCCTTGGATCAACGAATCTTTTGGTGATATTTTTTTATCTGCTTCCACCTCACACCAGGTAATGCCATTTGTTTCAACATCATTTTGAAACACATTGCAGCAATTATCTCTCCACAACCCTGACTTTCCATATAGAGTAATAAAATAAATTAACAGGTAATCCTTCATTTTTGACCACAATTGGGTCCAGACTTTCCATTACTAAGTGAGTCATGCCTGATTTTATGACCTTTTTTGCCATGGTTGTTAAATGATTCACATATTTGTTGAGCCAAACCAGCTGCCTATTGACTTTGCTTGTTGGAAGCCATCTGGGAAGATCGCAAATGGCAATCACATGACCTCAGGATCCTGCAATCACCATAAATACATGCCTTTGCCCAAATTTTGATCACATGACTATGGGGATGCTGCATTGCTTTTTTTCCATTTTATCTCTATACTTTTTTCCCCCTTCTGCATCTATTTTATCATATAACCCTAAAAGCAGGCACAGTCTTATTAAATTGATTGAATAACCTGTCCTGTAAGCCCTTCTGGTTTAGAAGCAGCCAGTACGGCATAAAGAAAATGAAACTATTCTTTGGACTGCAAATCACTCTAGCTCATAACTGCCTTTTAACAGCAATTTCTTTTAACACCAGCTCCCTAGAGCAGTGATGGCAAACCTTTTTATTGTGGTGTGCTGAAAGGGTGCGCATGTGCAGTAGCATGCACATTCGTGTGCTAGTACCCACAATGCAATGAGCCCTGCCCACCCAGCTCATACACATACAACACCCCTGCCCTGCCCCCTTACCTGCAGTGCACATGTGTGTGTCTCCCAGCTGATTTTCTGCCTGTTGCGAGGGAAGCCTTTGCAGCCTCAGGTGGCCGAAAAATGGGCCTTCTGGAAATACTGGAAATGCCCGTTTTCAGCCTCCAGAGGGCCTCTGGTGCCTGGGGAGGACATTTTCACTCTCTTGGAGGCTCTAAGGAAGCCTCTAGAGCCTCTGATGCTGAAAACAGGCCTGTTTCAGCACTTCTGGTATTTCCAGAAGGCCCATTTTTTGGCCTCCCGAGGCTACAGAGGCTTCCCTCAAGCCTCCAGGAGGGCAAAAATTGTCTCTCTGAGCTCCAGAGACTATCTGAAGGCTGAAAAGGGGCACTTCCATTATTTCTGGAAGGCTGCTAAGGCTGCAGAGGCTTCTGTTGAGCCTCGGGAAGGTGAAAATGGCCTCAAATGGGCCAAAAATCAGCTGGGAGGCACACAAATGCCTTCCGCACAAATGGCTCTGCATGCCATAAGTTCACCATCACGGCCCTAGAGTCTTGGGAAGAAATTATTAGTCACCCAATTATTTTAGTTTAAGTTGGAGCTACCATTCTTTTCCTCAGGTCCAAAGAGCAAAGACACATACCATTTTCTAGCCTGAGGACTGCCCTTAGCCTTTCAGTCCAGTCCCAGGGATTGCCCTTCCAAAACACATGTAAGATCTGAACCCTGAAGTAGAGATGTGCATGGAAAATATCTAAATTAATTTCATATTCCTATCAACAAATTAAATGTCATGATTAAGCTCACATATTCAGTAAGTTCCCTTTCTATTATCTTCATGCAACTTTTGAAGAGATTGAAAATGTCACATCCAAGCCTTGGAGTAACACATGCAATATGGGGCCCCAAACTCTGCATCCTTGTCATGGGGAAGTAATAGATCCAATGTCCAGCCCAGGAAAATCAGAAGATCCAGGCAGTTCAAATGGCCATGAAGATTTATTGCAAGCTTAAGCTCCCTACAAGAATCTGAATTACTAACCGGTTGAAGCAAATTATCTGTAGAAGAGTCAAAGGAATTCAAGGTGGGTGCAAAGACACTCATCACTGATGATGCATTTGACCCTCCCTTGGGCTCAACCTGGTCATCTCCTACAGCCATCCTTCATTTACTGTTCCACCAATACCTCCAATACAATGTTCTGCAATATACAGTGGCTGAAAAATGGATGTTTCACACAGGTACCTTTGATAAATCTGTCCTCTTGTGAATGGGCTTAACATGATTTAAAAGTCATCCAAGGCCATTGCCATGACTGTTTCTTCTGATGGTGAATTTTGTTTTGTTAATGTTAATGTGGAAGAACAGGCAGATAAGGAGAAAACCTCTATATGAATGAGAAAAGTAGCAAGGATTTAACAGACTGAAGAGAAGTTTAGAAGTAGTAAGTTTGGGGGCATCACAGAATTAAAGTTCATAATGGGTACAGAAAACTCCATTTGTTTGAGTTCAGATTACCACAACATACTTCAGTTTTCAACCTTATTGAAACACAAGATTTTCCAAGCCTGTGATGCTAGTTAGAGGCCAGTAGAGCAGTGATGGGATTCAAAATTTTTTACTACCTGTTCTGCGGGTGTGGCTTGGAGGCCATGGTGTGGCTTGGTAGGCGTGGCGTGGCTTGATGGGCATGGCAGGGGAAGGATACTGTAAAATCTTCATTCCCACCCCACTCCAGGAGGAAGGTTACTGCAAAATCCCCATTCCCTTCCCACATCACTAACCTAGTTTCCACCTCTGTTCTCCTGTGCAGGACACCAAAAGAATCATCTGATTAGCTGGAACTTGGGAGGCAGAGAATAGATGGGGGCGGGGCCAGTGCTGGTTCTCTGAACTACTCAAAATTTCTGCTACCAGTTCTCCAGAACCGGTCAGGACCTGCTGAATACAACCTCTGCAATAGAGTATGTGTGTGTGTGTGTGTGTGTGTGTGTGTGTGTGTTTTAAATAATTTTAATCAACTATATTAAAAGAGAGAGAAAATGAACAATTGTAAAAAACCAAAAAAACCCTCCAACAATGTGAAGATATTAGTAAATGGACAAAGAAGTTAAAGAAGTTGTGCCATTAGCATTCGCTATTAGCTTTTTGAACTCAATTACTAGAGAAGAACACAGGTAGAAGAGCTATTCCCTACTGAATAAATTCTAGCAGGGATGTGATTCATTGACCCACAGCCAATTGAAACTGTCCCCCCCCACACTTTTTTTTTTTTGTTTCGTCTCTTATGGTGGCAATCATGAGAACATTTTAGATCAGCACAGCTATGTTTTGTAATTAAGGTTGGAAAAATCTGGACACAGATATGCAGTTAAACCCTGCTTTGGGGACAACATCCTGGCTTGCTTGCAATTAAAATCTATGCTTTGGCTTTGAATTAACACAACATTAGGGAATTCAAAGGGACTAGAAAAAACCACTTTCATTTTAATGAAAGCTGCTTCTCTTGGCAAATTCTCCAGAGTTTAAATAATTATTTATGCTCCTTGCAAAAGTGCAAAGGAGAACTGTTTTGATCTTTCCTGTCCTCCTTTGTTGGAAATTGCATTCAACATTTCTGCCAAAGATCTAATAAAAAGGCTTAATCATATGATACCAAGGACTTGTCCCCTCATTTAATAATTATTATTATTTTGTGCTGTATATTCTGGAGCAAGAGAAAACTGTTCATCAACTTCTCAGATGGGACTACCCTTCAAGTAAAATGGCCCTGAACTTTAAGAATGTTTAAAGGAGTTTAAGCATTTTAACTTAAGTCCAGAAACAAAAGACGAGGGTAGCTTGCTTGGTGGTAGTGTTGTATATTTCACAATCTTTCCTAATAGTTTTTAACTGCCAGGGATACTTTAATTTGATCTATGCACTAGGCAGGGGTTGAATTAAATGACCTCCACACTGTCTTTCCACTTTATTTTAGCAGCAAACCTACCCTTCAAAAGTTAGTTGAAATTCTGGTCTGTGGATGATTTAATGGATGTATCCAATTTAGCTTGTCTTACACAGGAAAAGAAGATAGCCTTTTACTGGAAATAAACCATTCATTTGGTGAGCTCAGCATTGGAATACAACACATAGCATTTCTTTTATTTCAGACAAAAACTGTGCTGATCACCTATTTAAAGATGGCAAGTAGAAGTATCAGAAAATAGGAGCTTTTCTAAGTGAGCAAGGTTAGCTGAAGCATGTATCATTTGAAAGCTTTATTTTAAGGACATCCCGCATCGGGTAAAACATACTTTTAGAGACAGGGGGATTCCTGGTGGCTTGAACCATTGATTGCATGAGGCTTACTTCTAATATTTATGCAAGTAATCACTTTATATGAAGTTGAGAAATAAGATATCTTGCTCTGGTATAGAATAGAATAGAATAGAATAGAATAGAATAGAATAGAATAGAATAGAATAGAATTCTTTATTGGCCAAGTGTGATTGGACACACAAAGAATTTGTTTTGGTGCAAATGCTCTCAGTGTTCATAAAAAGAAAGTAATACATTTGTCAAAAATCATAGGTATAACATTTAATAGTAGTCAAAGAGTACAAATAAGCAATCAAACCATATTAGGAAACATAACAATAAGCAATCAAATCAAATTTTACGAGTAAACAATCAATTTAAAAATCATATTGATACAAGCAACAAAGTTACATTCATACAATTGTAAGTGGGAGGAGATGGGTGAAAAGAAGGATGAGAAGATGAATTATAATAGTAATAGTAATACAGACTTAGTAAATAGTTTGACAGTGTTAAGGGAATTATTTGTTTAGCAGAGTGATGGCGTTTGGTGAAAAACTGTCCTTGTGTCTAGTTGTTCTGGTGTGCAGAGCTCTATAGCGTTGTTTTGAGGGAAGGAGTTGAAACAGTTTTTGTCTGGGATGTGAAGGGTCCGTACATATTTTCACAGCCCTCTTTTTGACTCAAGCATTATACAGGTCCTTGATTGAAGGCAGATTGGTAGTAATTGTTTTTCTGCAGTTCTAATTATCCGCTGAAGTATTTGCATCTTTAAAATATCTTTGGCCTGCTTGCTTTGATTCTTAATTTTTGGAGAAATAGAGATACAGTGATGATTCAAAGTTTGGAACTCTTCTGAATTTTCAATATTTCTGCACAAAATATAACCTTAAATGTGATCATTCCCATCAATCAATAAATGAACCAATATAATATTTTTGTCTCATTTGTTGAACTGAAATCTCTTTAGTTTTAGGATATATGTAGCAAACAGATCGTGTTTCGGGTAATATTTATGCAGACATATTGAAAGCTCAAAAGGGTTCACAAACTTTTAAGCATTAATGTATTTTATAATTTACGATTACTTTAAAGCAGGCATTCAAAACGAATACAATTTTAAAGCGGACACAATAACAGAATTCTCCTTTTGATGGCATTACTCAGAGTCAATAAGTAGCACAGTTGTATTATTAATCCTTGGGTATGATACAAATTTACTTCTGTAATATTACATAAACATTGTTGGACCAATTTGGGAAAGATACAGACCTTGTTGATTTTGTGTGTGTTTAATTGGAGATGACAGGGCACATGGAGAAAAAACAAGTAGGCAGGCTACTCTTTAACAGAGTTAATAAGAAGATGAATAAAATCTTCATGTAAAAGAAAACCACAATGATACAACACAAAATTTAAGCAAATTATTAATAAAATATATATCCAATGAGTAAAGGATACACGGTAGCTACCAAAAAAAGAGTATCACAGTTATTGCCTTCCACTCCATAAATCTGACTCAAGAGTTTTAGAAGGTCCCCTATAAAAATGACAAGAATATCCATACATCAAATCCTTGTCTAGACCATATGTAGAACCAACTTCTCTCAACCCTTGTCAATACATTAAATTAAAAGGGGTTGTAGAGACTGTAATCCAAAATATCTAAAGGGATATTTTGATAATTGGATACCAGCTTCTTTAATACCTTACCTAGATCTCTTTTTTTCAAGCCAAGTCCTCAGATGGGTAGATCAACTCTCTCAACATACTCCATGCACCATTGCCACCTTTTCACATGAATGACACTCATCAGTTACATGCAATACTGGGAAGAGTGGACAACATCTGTGCTCATAGAGAATTTTTTTCTGACGATCATTGAATGGTAATTTGGTTAAGACCTCAAGTTGACCTATTTCAAATAGCTTATTAAGCAAATGTCCTGTAGAGATTCTCAATCATCCAGGTAATGGTTGTCCCAAAAGCATTTTTCCAAAATGCAAATGGAATTTCTAGGGTTTTTTTCTTTGAAAATGTTTTGCTTCTTGTCCAAGAATCTTCTTCAGTTCTCTTCAGTCCAGAAAAACATTTTCAGGAGGGGAAATCAAGAAAGCCCAGTTGCCTTTTGGAAAAGCACTTTTAAGATGTCATGTTAAATATTTATCATCTCACAACAAGAAACCAAATTTTAGATACCTTCTCGTATTGACAATGTTTTTCCACTTCTGTTTAACTTTGGGGGTATGTAAAATTTTAAGAGTATTCTTGGTGATGTTCAGTAGTAGGTCTACCTTGGATAGCCTACAAAGTCCTGTGTCCGCTTGCAAGCCATTTTTCTTTGAGGCTTCTGAGCTGCTGCATTCAGTGCCTGGGAATTTGGGAGGGGGAATTTCAAGAAATGGTGGAAGATTAGTCACAACAACATTCCTTTCTCAGAAAGTCAAGGACATGTTACCATGCACTTGGAGGAGAATGACTGGGGGTAGTCTCCAGTTGGAATGAAGTAATGATTGGACAATGTGGTAGACAATTGGGTGCAGGGATTGGATTTTGGGTTTTCTTTGGGCTAGGGAAAACCCAGAACTCTCAGATTCGGGTTTTTCCCCAAATGTGCCAATATGACATCTCTAATAAAAAGGATCTTTTGGAAGATGATATTCTCGGAGTCTTTTTCTTTTGAGGTTGTTACTAGGAATGCTGACATCAGGACTGCAAACCTGAAGCATATGTTTTTGGTTTTGTTCCAAGCAAAAAATGTTCCAGGATGAAAACTCAAGGAAAATTCAAAGCCTTCAGTGGTGACACTGGATGATGGCAGCAGATAAGTGTAGATGAGGGGAAGGAAACTGTGAAGGAGATGGATAGGAAATTGCTTAAGTATAATTCTCTTTTAAGAACAGTCGCAGTGGTGACTATGAGGAACTAAGGAGAAAGAGAGCATTGGGAAAAGTGGGGATAGTCAATGAACAGATGGCAAGGGAGAGGACAGGTAAATGTTAGAAAAGAATGAGTGGTCCAGCCAGGTAAGAAGATGGTTTACAGGGAAGGAAGATCAGGGAAATGGGCTGATCTTCAGGTATATTGGACTGAATTGAAGTGGAGGGGGCTGGTGCACTAACCATGAAGAGAAGAACAAAACAGCAAGGTTGGGGGCAAAACATACCAACTCTACTTTACACAACCATAAAACCCCCTTCAGATTTTTCTCAAATGAAACCTGGAACAACCAAAATGCCCCAAGTTTCATTTCAGCTGGATTGAAACCTGCCTGGAAAAGACCGGTCAAGCTTCAGAGCCACAAATGTTTTAAACATGATACATATTTGCAGTTCTGTGAATAACCCTGGTATTTATTTTTAATAAGTTACCTTTTAATGCTCCCCAGAAATTTATTGCAACATGCACTTAAGTAAAATTAAAAACAAAACAGAGATGGACTTTCCCAAAACAACTTACATGCTACTGTTTAACAGTTGAAAAAGGCAGCAGAGGCAAGCACAAAATCTTGCACAACATACACAGGATGAGTTTCATTTCGAGGACAAGAATTAAGGGATTGCCAAATTATTAGACCTGCTGGATACATGAAGGATTGGATCACAGGAATCTGTTGCAGCATTAATCCAAGACATAATGGTAGCACTCTTTTTTCCACAGTTTGCAAACTCTGTTTTTAGTATCTAGAACAGGGGTCCCCAAACTTTAAGATTTGTGGACTTCAACTCCCAGAATTCTCCAGCCAGCTTAAAGTTGCCAAGTTTGGAGACCTCTGATCTAGAAGCATGCTCTTTTTGAGCATTGTGGTTCCAGATAATATATTATATTATACACATACAAAATAGTGTTAGCATTAGGCTTCATGAAAGTTTTGGAGAGGGAACAAAGAAACTAAATATAATAGAGTTGGAAGGAACCTAAGAGGATCTCTGATCGAACCAGCTGCTCAAGTTGTAGATCCTATACAATTTCAGAGAAGTGGTTGTCGAATCTCTTCTTAAAAACCTCCAGTGTTGGAACACCACAACTTCTGAAGACAAATCATTCCACCGATTGCTTGTTCTAACTGTCAGGTTGTTTCCGCACCAAACTTGATTGCAGGAAATACGACTTCAGCAACAGAGGGGTCAGTGTCTGGAATACTCTACCTGACTCTGTGGTTTCTTCCCCAAACNCCCTGTCCTATTGTTTCTTTTATTTTTCTTATGTGTACCCATTTCATGTATTCATAACTATGTATATACTTATACCTATTATCTCGTAAACGATTGACAAATCTAAATAAATAAATAAATAAGTGAAATAAATAAATTTGTTTCTATCCATTGTTTCTTCTCCTGCCTTCAGGTGCTCTGGAGAATAGCTTGACTCCCTCTTCTTTGTGGCAGCCTCTTAGATATTGGAACACTGCTATCATGTTACTCCTAGTCCTTCTTTTCATGAGATTAGACTACTCAATTCCTGCAATTGTTCTTCATGTTTTAGCCTCCAGTCCTCTCATCATTTCTGTTGCTTTTCTCTGCACTCTTTCTAGAGTCTCCACATTTTTTAAAAAACTGAACTGGAGATAATATAAAGAGGCAAGAAAACTTTAAGGACTGAGCTTTTGGTAGTATATATGTGATTTGGTGAACATCCCAGTCCCCCATGCCCTAAAATACTTTGGGTAAGATATTAGGCTGCCAAGTTCATATTTAAAACAAACAGTATCTCTATACCCATATTCTGCCCGGATCTGAAAACTTTGATGTTAGCAGCACTGTAGAGCTAAGCCAATTTATTTCTAGTACTCTACATCTGCAATTTAGTTTGAAAGGCAGTGAAACCAAGCTTTAATTTGTTTTTTTTTTTTAATGTTGTCACTCCGTAGAGTTTATTTTCACCCTTAGAGGGTTCTCACCCTCGTGGATTCCTGTGCTTTCACTGCTCTAAGAAATCCTTCACATGGAATTTGGCTTGATGGCTTTAAAATCCACTGCTCAGATATTTTTCTGCATTAGATGAATATAGTGTCTATGTATAGGAATCCAAATAATGTGCTTATGTGAGGACCTATGGCAGGTGAGGTGAAGGCAGGCCAGTGATTATTTGACAATCTATATAACTTGAGAGCAGCTTTCTGCAGTTGGCAACAGGGAAAATTATCATGATCATTTAAAGCTATTTCTGAAAATCTAGGGAGAGAAATTGCTGGCAGTGTAGAAGGGACCAAAAAACAGAGAGTAAAAACTGCCTTCAGACGCAAAACTTACATTGGCAAATCTTGTGGCACAGTGTTGTAAATTTCATAAGATCTGCATTCTGCTTTTTGACCAGAAGCACACTGACTTCAAAATTAAGACATTAATTTTGACAATTAAGCAGGTTAAGACTAAAAAAAAAAAAAA
>BHFT01056820.1:0-20602 GCA_004320025.1 Laticauda laticaudata
CAACGTTTCAGCAGAATCTCATCTGCCATCATCAGGCTTCTGTATATATATAAAAGAAACAATAGGACAGGGACGGTAGGCACAATTGGTGCGCTTATGCATGTCCCCTGCAGAGCACAGGTGTCAAACTCAAGGCCCGGGGCCCAGATCCAGTCCATGGGGTGATTCACCCTAGGAAACGGTGAAAGTCTGGCCTGCGGTGCCTCTGCCAGAAAAAACAGAACTCGGCTGGGCTGCACACAGCCCTTTTGAGCTCTGTTTTCTTTGGCAGAGGGTTACTTACAGAGGCCCTTGCAACCGAAAATGGAGCTCAGGAGCCTGTTTTCTCTGGTAGAGGGCTCGGGCCACCACAAGCACCCTTGATACGAGTGATGTCAAGTTGATCGCACCCACTCTGGCCACACCCACTCTGGCCCTCCAAGGTAAAATACAATCCTGATGCGGCCTTCAATGAAATCGAGTTTGACACCCCTGCCTTAGAACCTAGTCTTTTCATGGTATTTTTTTTCCTTGTATAGTCTATTATCGAGCCTCTGGCATATGCCTTCATTGTATCCCATACGTTCTGAATTGATGTATCTTCTTTTTTGTTTTCTCTAAAGAAGAAAGCCAGTTCTCTCTCCATCCACTGTGTGAAGTCTTTTTCCTTTGATATAGTATTATTTAACATCCATCTAGATCTTCTTCTTTTTCCTTTCCATTTAATTGTCTGGATTGTGATCTTCCCAAGTACATGTTTCAATATTTATTTCTTTAATATTAGCTAACAATTCTGTTGACGTCCATATCATATCTATTCTGGACCATGATAAATGTCTATTTGAATAGAAGGTGTATTGTTTAGTCTTAGCATTTCTTNCCATTAAAATCTGCCATCATAACTATATTAGCATAGTCCAGTTCAATTATTTTCATGTGTAATTTTTTATAAAATTAAGAAGAATCTAGCAACTTTGTCATTTGGGGCATACACTGCAATCAGGAGTGTTTTCATATTATTGTCCATTATTTCCACCATTAGTGTTCTTCCATCGTCTTCAGTATAGATCAATTTCGCTGGGATAATATCTTTCATGTATAAAACCACTCCTCTTTTCTTGCATTGTGTCAAAGAAGTAAATATTTTCCCTAATTTTGGCTGTATCAACAGTTGTTCATGTTGCTTTTTGATATGTACTTCTTGAAGGCAGATTATATCAAATTTTAATTTCTCTAATTTATGGAAAGTTTTCCTTCTTTTAACAACTGAGTTAAGTCCATTTATATTAATTGTAATCAGTTTTTTCTCTTCCATAATTATATTTTGTAGTTCGGTTTAGCAGCTCTCTTAGATCTTGCTTCACGTTGTTCTTTGGCTTCCACTTTTCCACCTACTGCACCTTCTTCTTTTTCAGTTGTCATTTGGCAGTCCTCTTGGAATTCAATTATTCAATTTCTTTTTTTGCCTCTTCCTCTTTCCCTTCAAAAAATTTTGTGTTAAGTACTTCTTAGGTGTACAGTACTTCGTAGGGTATACTTATACCAGGTTCTGAAGTTCTAACAGCAGTCAGATTACCACTTTTGAGGCACTCAGCAACTAATTCGCATTTATAATTGTTTGCAGCATCTCACAGTTAGTTATGTCAGGGTTTCCCAACCCCACCCCGTCTGTGGAATGACACTGGTCCAAAGCATGCCAGCAATTGGTCTGTGCAAACAAGCAAAGCCCAATCTGTGGGACGCAGGCCACATGCATCTAAACTGCCCGGCAAACAGTGACAGAGGAAAAGAAATTGTCATCCCTGAATTCAGCCTTCTAAGGGAAAGTGGCAGCAACAAACAAAAGGGATAAGTATGAAGAAAAGCAAGAAGTTTGTAAAAGGCATATGTCTCTTACAAACCAATAAGATAACCCTGCCAATCCTAAACAATAAACAGAAGCAGATGGGGATCTAAAAAAAATACATCACCCAGATCCTAAGCCAGCTACTACATTGTGAAAGACCACTGATGCACTTACAACAGACAGAATGGCTTCTTCCCAGAGACAGTTACAGTCTAGTCCTGAACAGCCTGTAATTCTCTGCATGTCCTTTAAAATGAAACCTTTCCAACTCATGCTTTTCATTCTGAGGAAGTCACTCCACCTCTAACTCAGTACAGCCATAAAGATGTTATCACTTTAGCACACAAAAGTAAAATTCCCCACTCAGACAACTTCAAGAACACCTTATCAACTGAGTCAAGAAATGGAAAGATTTAAATAAACAACTTATCCAACTTACAGCAACACAGCTGTTTAATGAACCAGAAGAAAGTCTAATTAACTCTTTCAGTGCCTTGTCAGAACATGCTAGGCTGACATCATTAAAAGGCTGGAGAAGTCTGAACAATGGCCTAAAAACAGCCAAACCAATCATAAATTTAACTCTATTAATTACTCAGGATAATAAATCTCACCTTGAAAAACAGTATGATTGTGATGCTGAGGAGGAACTATTTATCTGCACTCTGACAGCTGCCTTGAAGAATTCAGATTCACAACAATTCATACAGAGCTTGATATTGACAATGTATCTCTGACACAATCAGAATTTTTTATAATTTCTCAGGATGATGAGTCAATCTGCTGATCATTCTAATCCTCAGAACTCTGAAACTTCACAAGCTATGCTTATTGGTGGAGCTCATCAGATCCATAAAGTGGGCACTGATAGGTCAGCACTCATAATGCAGAAGGCATGACAGCATGGAGACCAACCAGTACCAGATCAATACTTTAAACATTCTAACATGGAATTTTGCTTGCAATAGAGGCTCCAATTTTTCTGCCTGTCTCTATGGCAAAGATTTAAACCTGGTACAAGAAACATGGACAATTGATGGCCTCCTACTTAATGGGTATCACTCATATAAAATGAAGGCAACTCCAGGCAAGGGGCCAGAATGGTTGAAAGGCAATTGGGGTATCTTCATTCCTATCCCTGAGAGTAGCAGCTACAACAATCCCTCTTTTAAAACAAATGGCTACCACCCTATTTTTCAGGTAGGTATCAAGTCATTGTTAATGTTAGTGTTTACTTTCCACCATTACAAAGAAAAGCTATAATCAATGTTGGATGAGCTTCTTACTAAATGGTTCTAAATGGCAGATAAATTTACATTCATTACAGGCATCAGATAGTACAATGGATAACATGCTAATTACTGTGAACTTTCCATCCTATGCAGAAAATTTCAAAGTACAGTACTTCCTTATCTAGAGAACTATCATTTTTCACTTTGTCTATATTTGAAGTCTCCCACTCGGCAGGTGTACCTAAAGGCTTGTTTCACTCCTTTAACTTCTCCAGTAAGTCAACCAAGATGTGCCAAATGGACCAATCAGGTTAAGCAAAAGATGAAGAGGGCATTAGCAGAAGACAATAAAAAAAACTGTCAATTGACCCTCCTGTCTCCCAATCACATTTGAGATCCTTTGCCTATATGCAAAACTCTTACTACAAAAGCTGCAACTTTTATTGGCTTGTGTCATCCTTCCCCTCCGTTACAAGATTTATAAGACCATCTATTCTATTTCATATAAGAACCAGTTGGAAATTAAGGTACCAGGCTGGTAGATCATAGTTTTAGCCAGCTAGGTGACCTTAAATAAAATAAACATTTAAAATTAAATAAACTGTAAATAAACATTTGGCTGCTTAGCAGCCTGACTGCACATACAAACTGCAGGGGTGCTTTAACTCTTCCCACCTATCCATCATTTCCAGCCCCATCTAAGGCCACCACCTCAACTGACCTTTGCCATTTTGCTCTCACTGCTGACAAGGCATGCCCACCCTGGCTGCTGGGCTGGAGCTTTGCAGTTTGTGTATGGGGGGGGAGGAGGCAAAACATAGACCCAGGGCCATACCAGCCTCTTTATAAAAAAACTTCTAGTCAAAGCTGGTCTTCACATTCCACCAGCAAGAAGCAAGAGCAACTCCTTTGCAAAGATCTTCTTGCTGGTATTGAGCTGGGGTAGCTGCAGATTTCCTGGGTGTGGCCTGTATGCAGTGTCCAGGGCAGCTAAAAGCGCAGAGACGGTGTGGGGGAACGGAATAGGCAGGTGCGGCAAATTGGAGGCAGTCCTTTACCTAACTGAGGTTTGGGGGCTGGAGGGACCAAACCCAGAATGGCTGAAATTGAGATGGGTACTTACTTGCCTTTTTCTCTAAAGCAAAATTTGAGCGGCTATATCCATGCTTTTTCAAGCACGAATGAAAATTGTAAGCATTTTAACTTTGATATAAAATCAAGGTAATTTAAAAAAAAACTACTTAGTTTCTAATGATGAAAATATGATGATGGTAATAATAAATTAGAATTTTTATTTTAATCAGATCAGCTTATTTCAGGATGCTTGAATGTCACCAATGCTGTGGTTTTTTCCCTTTAGAAATGACCGTAGGAATTTACCTTAACTTTGCAGTGAGCTTATATAAAATTACTGTAAATATTCCAAATGGATGTACAAGCTTGTTAAAACTGAAAATCTGGAAGCATATCTCCCTCTAGACAAAGGTATTAATTACAATTACTTCTTTTTGGCTTATTTATTTTTAATGTTTAATATTGCCATATTTATTTTTTAAACAAAAAGGCCTTTGAAGAGCTGGTCAGTGAATAGCAATCTCTTATATTTTCCTCTCATATCCTATCTTCCTCATTTTTCTGAGCAATTTAAAAGGGTGAATTATTCCCAGATAATTATTTAGAGCAAAAGTTCTTAACTCTTTTTTCTTCCATAGATCTTTTTGACAATCTGGTGAAATATATGGCTCTTAGAAAATTACATTTAAATGCCTGCATCAACTAGATATAAATTGTACTACAAAGGAAACCAATTTTGATCAGAGTTTTTCAAATATTAAAATATAAATATAAAAAATATAAAATGTAATAATGTATAGAAAAAAATATTTGTAGCTCAGGGCTGAAATATCTGGTGCTCGCTGAGCTTGGTGCTGAGGTTGTTGTTTTTTTGCAGACATTACCCAATCAAATAATATCTTCAATGCTAGAAGGGAGTGTGCTTGTTCTCTTTTTATATACACTGATATACAATGTACTCTGTGTTTGTTCAATCGTATACAGAATTATATACAGCCTTATCAGTATTAGTGGCAGTATTTTCTTTTTGATAGTTCCATGATTAAGATGTTGTTTACTGTTTGATTGCTTGTCCCTGTTGATAGTTGGTAGTTCCTTGACTTGGGTATTGTTTGTCAATCTGGTATAAATCCTGGTGTTAATCCTTGTTTAATCTGGGGATTCATTGCTGGTGAAGAAGTATTCTGTTCTTTTTGGTTCCTTTTTACCCTTTTGATTGTCTCTTTTGCTTGGTGTGTACAAGCTGCTGATAACAGTTCTACAGAGGAATTATTGAGTCTGTCATCTGCACCTCAATTACTGTCTGGTTAACTTCTGCAACCCAACAAGACAGACATAAACTCCAGAGAGTAATTAGGACTGCAGAAAAAACAATTACTACCAACCTACCTTCAATCGAGGACCTGTATACTGCAGAAGTCAAAAAGAGGGCTGTGAAAATATTTACAGACCCCTCACATCCTGGACATAAACTGTTTCAACTCCTTCCCTCAAAAGGACGCTACTGAGCACTGCATACCAGAACAATTAGACACAAGAACAGTTTTTTCCCAAATACCATCACTCTGCTCAACAAATAATTCCCTCAATACTGTCCAACTATTTACAAAGTCTGCATTACTATTAATTTTCTCATCATTCCTTATCACCCAACCCCTTCCACTTGTGACTGTATGACTGAAACTTTGTGGCTTGTATCTTTACAATTTATATTGACTGTTTCCTAGTATGATTTGATTGCTTATTGTACCCTGTGACTGTTATTAAGTGTTGTATGTTATGAATTTTAACTCTTGATGAATGTATCTTTTCTTTTATGTACACTGAGAGCATTTGCACCAAGACAAATTCCTTGTGCGTCCAATCACACTTGGCCAATGAAGAATTCTGTTCTGTTCTATTCCATTCCATTCCATTCCATTCCATTCCATTCCTCTCCTCTATGTGCTGTTGATGGCTGATCTGAGTAACAAGCTTCTAGGACAAGGGTGTCAAAGTGGATTTCTTCGAGGGCCGGATCAGCATTGTAGTTCTTCATGAGCCGGCCAGGAAGGAAAGTGAGGGTGGACATGCCTTTAGCACCCTGAAGGCCCATGGGAGTCACATGTGGCCTTCCACACCCCGTTTTTGGCCTGGGTGGCCTCCTGCAGCACTCTGCTGGCCAAAACGGGGCACAAGAGCTCCTGCACCCCGTTTTGGCTGGTAGAGTGCTGCAAGAGGAAGGAACATGAGATTAAAACTGTGCACTCTAGGGCAGTGTTGTTAAACTGGTGGCTCATGGGTCGGATGCATCACATCCACCCCAACTCCACAAATGGGAAAAACATTGCGAAGCATCATGTGACAGCAATGTGATGCGGCGAACTTGACACCTGTGTTCTAGGGCAATAATTTTGAACCAATGTATCTCAAATGGACTAACTTACAGAATGGGTCCAAAATCCAGAACCATGACCCAAATTTGGCAAATTTTATAATTTGTCAAATTGGCCAATTAGTGATTTTTGATTGTGCTATAGAGTTCAATGTTTGCTGTTTACAATCTCTGAATGTATCCTAATTTTTCCAGTGAAGTCAGTACATTAATTCTGCCATTGTTGAAGGCGTTGAGGAATCCGGCAAGGAAATGTCTCTGAAACGATGACCGAGTCATGTGTTGTCTAGGATCATACTACAATGAATCATGGTGATTGTCAGGTTTATGGTATATTGCAATGTATAAATGCAGCTCTATTCCAAAAGGTGTCCACCTTTGTTGCTTCTACCCTTTCAGGGCCATAAAAGCCATACTTTTAGGGCAGGGGGTATCATGGGGGGAGGGGGGGGGCAACAGGTCCCAGGCACAAGGAAGAGTAGATGATGATGTCCCTTGTGACATGATTGTGCAAATGTTGCAATTTATCAATCTGCATCAGATAAATCTTGTATGTGGGAATGACCTTGGGAAACAGAAAATCAGATAAAAGACAACTTAGCCCATGGCAGGAATGTGAACACAGAAGGGTTTCTTGGGATGCAAAGAGAAGGGGTGGTGCTGGTTAGAAATGTACTCACTTGAAAGATTTGTAACACAACCAAAGAAAAAAGTAGAATTAACTCATCTTGGCCTGCCTTCTGTCTGGTTTACCTCATAAGGCCAACATCATTACATTAATTGGACCATTGATTTAATAGGACAACTTTTGGTAATTTTTTTGATCCCATTGTAGCTTGTTACAGATGCTGTTCTACCCAACTCCTTAGGCCTATTTTTACACCCCTTTTTATTGCCTGTAGTGCGTGTGGGGGAGGAGGGGGAAGCTGCGGGTTCATCCCTGCCTTCCCGCTTTCAAAGGGACCAAGCGGAGGTGTTTGCTTGTACCTTTCTGTATCAAGGCGAAGCTCCGTCATGTATGTCCAAGCCAAGAAGAAAAAGTAGGAAGGGGTAGAAGTTGTAACATCTTCTATTGTCAGGAATCCCCTGCCTTTCCGAGCAACAACAGAATTCAAACACAGTTTTGCCCTTATCTGGAGAAGGAGAGGGTAACAGTTGGGAAGTTAGTTCCCTTTCCCATCCTCTGTTGGTTATTCACACTTTTTATCGCTTCTTGTCTGTTGTTTTTTCTCTCGAGGGAGATTGCATGCCCTTTCCAAATAGGCGTTCGGTCTCATTCAACGCAAAGGACAATTGCACAACTTACCAAATTTGCACAATTTACCAATCTTGCACAACTTACCAATCTTGCACAATTTACCCATTTGCCAAGCCCAGTGACCAACACACTGCAGGAGGTGGGACGGAGGGCAACTGATAAAACACACTGTACTCTTCCGCTTGTCGCCAACTCGGCCCCACGTTTGATAAGCTTAAAGCATGCTGGATGACGAGCCACATGCCGCTGAATTTGACAAAACCTCTCCACCACCACCAGGAGAAGAAGGGAAAGAAAACAGCCCGTTAATTTTTACGCAACGATGCTGCCCGTCTTCTCTTCCGACGTGAATTCTGGCCCACGCCTTCTTGACGGCCCTTTCATCCCACGGTCGCTGCTGGGAGCTGCGATGTTCAATGCAACGTGAAGAGGCGGGCACGATCGCCAGCGAAACTCCTCCCTCCACCGGGAGTTTATTGTTGCTCTGCATTCCCCGCCCCTTCCGGGCTCGCAGCTGAAGGGGCGTGCGCAAGCGCCCTTCAGCGCCCTGGTTTTGGCGCCCGTCCGGACGGCTGCTGAAGGAAGTGGCCGCTCGCTCTCATGTCTTCCCTGTTACGGTGCGGGGTTCGCCACTTTGGCGGCCGGGGTTTCAGGCTCCGCTCCGCTCCGCGCTGCTCCAGGGTTTTCGGCTCTGGCTCTTGGGAATCGCCGCCGGGCGGTTCTCCCCGTTGGGGTGATGGTCGGCGGCAGCGATCGGCGTTCGTCTGGGCTGCGGGAGCCACGGCGGTGCTGGCCGGGCTGGGACTGATGCGGCGGGCGGAGATGAAGGAGCAGCCTCGGCGGCAGCGTGAGCTGCAGCAAATGGAACCGGAAAAGCCGTGGGGAAAGAAGGACGAGGAGGACCTGGCAAGGCTGTGCGAGGGCTTCATGGCTCCTCCGGTGAGCGGGCTGCGAGAGCTGCGCGACCGGCGCGGAGACATGCGAAGTCGCATGGAGCTGCTCATCATGGAGACGCAGAGCCAGGTGTGCAACGCGCTGGCCCAGGTCGACCGCGGCGCCGCTTTCACCGTGGACCGCTGGGAAAGGAAGGAAGGTGACCCGAATTGCGGGGTAGAGCGGGGTAGAGCGCGTTCCTTTCTCGGGGGCCGCGCACTGACTGGCACTAATTCGGAGTAACTGCCCCGCCTGCCGGTGTGGAACTGAATTTGGCCAGATCTGAAATCTGGCCTCTTCACTCGGTCGCAAGTTTCACTGAATTAGAGTAGCAGTCTTATTTTCCCTTCAGCATGTCCAAGATTGTCAGAAACACCTCAAAAGGTCTCAGTTATTTTGAAACTTCTTTTTATTCCGTTTTAAAAACGCAAGCAAGCAAAGCAGCACGGAAGCGCCCAAGATTCTGCATGACCAGGAGATAGGCGTCAAAAGGGCTCAGGACTTGGAGGATAGTAAATGCTGCTTCAAGGATCTTCAGGAATACAGAACATAGAATATCCAGCTGGGTCGTGGGAAACCTACCTCGGCCCTGCAGAGTGGCACTTAGTTAATATAGTACTTGGATAAGAGGTAGCTAGGTAACCTCAAGTCTAAATATTTTGTAAAGTCTTGCAAAAAGATAGCAGCAAAACATTTACGTGTTATGTAGGTGGAGAACCAAAACATAGAATATCCAGCTGGGTCGTAGGAAACCTACCTCGGCCCTGCAGAGTGGCACTCAGTTAATATAGTACTTGGATAAGAGGTAACTAGGTAACCTCAAGTCTAAATATTTTGTAAAGTCTTGCAAAAAGATAGCAGCAAAACATTTACGTGTTATGTCGGTGGAGAACCATGTTGGTTTTATGATGCAGACAACAACAACAAAAATCAGAATATTCTGGTAACAACTTTATAACTAATAAATTAAATTTAAAAGGCATAGATGTGCAACTCATCATAATGTATGCCTTTAAATATTCTTTTAGTTGGGAAAGGTGCTACCAGAAACTAGTATTGTTACTAAGAAAACTAGAGAGCCCAACATCCTTTCTTTAATCTATATCAAGTGATTAAATCTAGATGGATGTAAATAATTTATCAGATTCATGCTGTACTTTCTGGAACTCAGAGGGATACACATGGAACTCCTTCCTCCAATTCTTCTCCACAACAACTTGTGGCTGGAAAGATCAACTGGTTCAAAATCACCCAGATTTTACATTACAAGGCAAAAAAGAAAAAGATAAACTTATATGAGTGATATACAAATACATGTAAGGACAATGGTGCATATATGGCATAAACTAAGGGAAGAAAAGATCTTACAAACTGTTGGAAATGAGAATGTTTTTAATTGTTTTCCATCCTTTTTTCTCTCTCCCTCTCTTTTCTGCTTTTTCAATTGTGTATGTGTTGTCGATGTGTTTTTAATTGTAAAACCAATAAAATTTGTTTAAAAAAAATAAAACAATCACCCAGTGAACTTTTGTAGTGAAGGTGCATTTGAACCTGGATCTCCCAGGTTGAGGTCCATGACCTCAACTACTACATCAAGCTGACTCTTTATCGATTTGTGTGTGCTTGTATCTGTAATACAAAATTTCCTGCAAAGACCTGTTTGTGTTATGAAATACTACAGTAATATTTTGATTGTGTGCTGTTGATTGCAGCATTGCCTCTATCCTCTTTTATCTGCCACATAAAGATAAAAGGCATAATATTATCCCCCTACTTTTTTACAGACCAAAAAAGGAATCAGTGATATGTCCTTGTTCAGGAAACAATTGATATTATTTAGACATTACTGAAGGACATTTAAGTAGTACAAATTTGATCAACAAAATTTATGTCTAGTATTTTTTACTAAGCATAATTGTATCTCTTTTAATATACAGCTTTAGTGAGACAGTTTGGCATAGTGGTTAAGGCATCAGGCTATAAACCAGAAGACCATTAGAAATAAAGCCACTTGGTGATCTTGGGCCACACATTCTCTCTTGGCCCTAGGAAGGAGGCAGGAGCAAACCACTTTTGAAATCTTTGAGTAATTAAGAGTAATTAAGAGACAGACTATCATTTATAACTTGTCTTATACCTCAGATGCTATGCTGCTAGGAAAAGAGCTGAATAGAATGTGCCTGACCTCTACTTTTATTATTTTAGCATTGTGGCAGTGAAATTTTTAACTATGCTTCCTTTTCCCCCGAAAGAAGCAAAGAAAAACAGTTTTGTTGGTTCTGAATAAATAAACCAGGTCTTGCCTCGGATACTGCAAACCTATCAGTTTTACCTTCATCAGTTCTTGCTTGAATGACGCACAATTCCTAGTACCCTTGTAAAATTAATTGCTGGGAGACCATAGTGAAGAGTAACAGAATTTGATTCCTTGGGTCTCCTGTAAGCCAGTTGCTACTCCTGACAAAAACAGTGGGGTTGAACTGCCTGCATTCAACAACAAAGGATCTGTTTGATAATTGAAGAGGTCCATAATTGGAAAATATTATTCTAAAATTTGTAAATCAGTTAGCCTTTGAAATAATAGCTGGTTTCTTTATTTAATAGGTGGTGGAGGCATCAGCTGTGTACTTCAAGATGGCGAAATCTTTGAGAAGGCTGGTGTCAACGTTTCAGTCGTTTTTGGACATCTTTCTGAAGAAGCAGCTCAGCAGATGAGAAGCAGGGGGAAAACTCTGAAGACCAAAAGCGGTAAGGTTTCATACATGAAATCTGCTAAAGAATCTAGCAATTTTTATTGAGTTAAACAAAAAGTGAATCTAATTCATCATGCAGCTTCCCATGAGGGCTAGGCACAAGTCCACTATACAAGTATTCTTTGGATATGGATAGTTCTTTGCATGCCAATATCAACGTCAACTCTACTGAGATCAGTATGATTTTTTTTCTGGTTAATGAGGGTCATAGCAAATTTTTGACACAAAGATATGAAATTTCCTCAGATCTTTTTCAAACTCTTTTCAGAATAGCAAGACATATTAACTTATTTCTTGCAAAATGTTAAATAACAATTATGTCTTTTCTTTTAGAGGTTGCAGATCCAGAGGTGCTTCTGGAATGTAAAATCCAGAGTCAAGAGGATATTTAGAAAGCTTGCAATTTTGTTTTATTTTTGAATTGATTTATTATGCATAATAGTTATTATATTTATATGCTGCTTGATTCACAATAGCTCTGGACTTACATTTTCACTGTTGACTAAGACATTCTTTCTTCATTGCTATTTAGGAAAATTGCCCTTTTGTGCTATGGGAGTGAGTTCTGTCATTCATCCAAAGAATCCTTACATTCCCACTATACACTTCAATTACAGATACTTTGAAATTGAAGATGCAGATGGTAAGTGCTATACCTTCATCTAGAGTTATATAAACTTCCCAAGGGAGAAGTTGGATACTTGAGCCTTCTTCTTTTTTGTGTACTGTAACATTGCATGCGTGCTCAAAGAGGGCTGAGCTTGCATTTGATGCTGCTGTTATCATTTTGATGAGATACTCCTGACATGTTGGTAATAGTAGAGACAGACAAAAGAAACTTAATGATTCAACAGTAAAAATCCCTACAGATTTTACTCCATTAGTCATTAGCGACTATAGAGGGTGGTTAGCTCATCTCTGTTTCAAGGGTCATTGGACCAGCACTGTCCAAAGACATTACCACAGCCATTAGTGCCATATTCACATGCTCACACATTTCAGAAAGTCTAGTTGTATTGAAAAAAAAATAAGTAGTTGTTGAGCACAAGATTTTACAAGTAAGGTCTTATTTTAAGAAACTTTTTTTGTAGAGAGATAAATTGTGTGTCGAAGAAACTGAACTAGTATCTTTCTTTTTATATGCATGCTGTACTTGTTTGCCTTTGTATGACATTAAACCTGAAGAGTAACTATGCATGTAATGAGTCTCTTAAAGTTAAATTAAGTCTTTAAGATCATAATAGCTGTTTTTCTGCATTAAAGATGAGTTGTAACTAAATGGACATGATGATTCTTACAAGAGTATCTACAAAACAAATAAGAAAAAGAAATGATGGTCCTTTGCTGTTCTCTTAGGTGCTAAACAATGGTGGTTTGGTGGTGGAACAGACCTCACGCCAACTTACTTGAATGAAGAAGATGCTATTCATTTTCATAAAACTCTGAAGGATGCCTGTGATCAGCATAATCCTGAGCTATATCCTAAGTTCAAGAAATGGTACATAGAAATTTCATATCAGAATTTTTTTCTGAAAGGTTGCTGTCATTCTTGGAACTGATGAAGCTAAATGTATATTTAGCTCTTGAAATTAATAGTTCTCTCTTCTACCCAGGAAAGTGCTTCAAGATCTTTCTGTTTTTAAAACAGTTTTAGAAAACATTGCAATATTTTTTGTTTAGTAATATAATAAGTTTACTTTTGAAATAAAGCAGTCCCACTAGGTTGTTTTCTTGTATTTTGACTCAGTCTTTCAGATTTCTGTGTCTGTGTTATCCATTTAACCAGCACTATTGGGATTAACAGGTGTGATGAATATTTTTATATCAAGCACCGTGGAGAACGGAGGGGAATAGGAGGCATCTTCTTTGATGATTTGGACTCGCCTTCAAAAGAAGAAGTTTTTCAGTTTGTGCAGAGTTGCGCCAAAGCTATTGTGCCTTGTTACATTCCCATTGTGAAGAAACATTCACAGGACAAGTTCTCACCAAAAGAAAAATTATGGCAGCAGATCCGTAGGGGGAGGTGAGTAAGAGAAGCATTTTGAGAATCAGGATAGAAGATTGGGACACTCTTTGGAACCACTAATCCAAACATTTTGGTTCTTTCTTTAGCCGATATTTTCTGGCTTAGCGTCTCGAAACTAACAACCAGATTTTCTATTACTATGGCTTTTGGAAGACTCAGATCTAATAACTGTAGCACACATGCCTCCCATCTTTTATTTCCAAGAATATTGTAGAGCACTTTAAAATTAACATTAACATCTTAATATGATTTTGGAAAAAGTTTAAAAACTTTGAATGATGTCAAAGTATGTTGTTTTTGGCTCATTCCATTTTTATATTTTAAGATTTTTGCTATTCCCAAATAGCTTTATTTCATGTTTTTTGAGTGTTGGAACTATCCACCAATTCTAAACTTAAGGTCTTCTGATGAAGACTTAAGGTCTTCTGATGACAATTGTTGATGTTACTCATTCTATTTAGATGGAATTGAATTCTATTTTTCTGGATTAGGCTTTATTTTTTTTAAATAAAAAATGCCTTTTGTGCCTTATGATAAACAAGTGGCATATAACTATTGTAGCCCCACCTCCACCCACTGTCATTTCTTATGGCTGGTCTGAAAGATAAGAATGAGGTTTTTGAAATGAAGTAACTGTCACCACATTTCATTTTATGAAACAGATGTAGTACCATGTCATACTTAGTCTTTCTATGGCTAACTACAGAAAAAACAATACAATAATTTAATAGGAAACGTTATAAGTCAAAATTGTACACGTAAAATGCAGTATCTTACTATTCCTATTTCTACCATCAGTTCTTTATCTTCTTCCCAAATTATAAATTGTTGATTCTGATCTTTATGACAGACACCAATTTTTGCCATATATGAAGATGTCAGTTGTGATTTCAGTATCCTCTCCACTGTCCCTTTGATTTCTAGTTTGAAATAATTGATTTATTTTATGCTTATTGACATTTTATGATGACAGTTCACTAATATGTGTTTCATGAGTCTGTGCAGCCATGGAAACCTAACTATTGAGCATTCAGCTCAAGACTTTCTGTGTGTGTTTTAATAGTTGTCTCTGAGGACTATCCTAAAATTAGGTAAATAATGCTTTGTGAAATGTTGAAAGCCAAAGTAAAAGCTAGACAGGATCAGTAATTAAATTGCAGTGTACCATATTGTTTTTGCTTTTTTCAGTGGTTAGCAAAATCAGAAAAAATAGTGCCATTTAAGATATTAGCCTTTGTCATTGTTTGTTTCCAACAGATATGTAGAATTCAATCTTGTGTATGATAGAGGCACAAAGTTTGGCCTTGCAACCCCAGGATCAAGAATTGAAAGTATTCTTATGTCTCTGCCACTCACTGCCAGGTAAGATCATAACTGAAGTAGAAAAACCGCTTTGTGATGGATATTATATTATTGCAATAAACTTAAAGCCATTCTCTTTATCTGGCCTTCTTGAAGGCCATGAAGACCAAACTCTTCTCCCAAGCATTAGACTGGGATGGGGATTGAACTGAGAGTCTGTTTGGGTGCGGGGAGTGAGTTAGTTGGAGAATATTCAAGGGACATAAATGGAAATAGAACATTCTGGAAATTCTCTATTGCTGTCTTACCTGCATAGCCTGCTTTGCCTTGTCTTTCAAGCTCAGCGGCAGTTTGCTTTAGAAATTGTGTGTTGATATTTTAGGGAAAATAATGGAAAGTAAATCCTTTCCTCTGCAATACAGATTTTTATTGGGTAAGCTTTATTTACAGTGGTAACGGGTAAATTCACAATAAGGTAAGAATGAAATGGACAGATCATATTTTTTGCTTTGGATGTTAAAACCTGACATTGTAAATAGTGTATAAGGGGAAAAGTACTAACAGTTGTTTTGCACACATCCATTTTTCAGATGGGAATACATGCATTTACCGCCAGAGAATTCCAAGGAAGCAGAAATCCTAGAAGTTTTGCGTCATCCCAAAGACTGGGCACAATGAATAGAATGCTGGCCATGTTCAGTGATGAGGAAAGAACTTGTTCTGCTGCCCACTCCCAAATCCACCTGTCACTGCATGGCAGTTAATGAATGTTTATCTATTCTCTCACCTCATGCCTTAGGAATAGTATTTGATTCTATCCTCTGTGAATGTCTCTTAGAACCCACCTACTGCTCCTTTGTAGATTCTTGATCATTTGTATCAATGTAACTGTAAAGATCTAGTAAGGCAAGAAAGCATGCACTGAACAACAGACTGCAGTGAAGTGCTGCAAGTTACTGAGGTGTAGACTACATGTCCCTCTTTCAGAGATTTAAATACACTTTCATACTTTTCACAAAAGAAACAATTGTTGACAGATTCAGTTCAGACTTCTGTTGCCTGAGATCTTTCTAATTTCTTGCCAATCAGTTTCCAGTAGAATGATTTTTGTAATTTAAACTGAAATGCTAGTCCATCTGACTTGTAATCATCTGTTAAATTGCAAAAAAAAATGTCTGCATTGGCTACTATCAGTTAGGGTGGAACAAATGGATAAATTATCTTAGTAGCACAGTACTTGACTGCAGGTGAAATACAGCCCAGCCTTTTATCAGGGTCCCAAGCTCCTGGTTTTGCATTTGTATAGCACCTGGCACCGAGTTTTTAATGAAAACAAATTAAATTTCGGTAGTAAATTTGATAAATATAAATTCATAAAAGTGTAAATTCATTATGTTTGAACAGTTGAACACAGTGGAACTTCAATTCAGGAAGAGTATAAGGTAGTATTGTACCTCAGGTTACCAATATTTTTCTCATGTACTCTTGAAATATCTTTCTCAGCAAACATGTTTGGGAGAAGGTAACAGTCCTATATGAAGTGCTAATAATCAATTCTTCATAAAGTAACTGCATGTATGTGCATAAACATATGGTTTTTGCTGAGACAGTCAGAGAAGTGTTTTCTTAAGTAAACTATGTACTGGGATAGTCCAAATTTAAGTTTTAAGAATTAAGTAATGGTAAGGACAGAAACAAACTTCTGAGGAACAGAGATATCTGATGCTTAATTTTGGCCATTTTTTTTACATTTTTGTCAACAGAGACTTAAGTCCCCAGTTAATCCCATTCATATTTTTTTGAAGCCAAGTCAAAAAAAGGGTTTGCAGGACCCCATCCATCCTGGATGGAATTGCAAACTGCTACATATTAACAGTGGTTTAGAAAAATGTAAAACTCACATCACAGCTGGAATAACCAGATTACTTGTCAGCAAGCCGTCTGGGTTCACCCTGGTCTGCTTCTAAGGAGATAACGGGCTGCATTAGAATGAGGAAATGAAGGTGTTCCTGCTTCTGAAAGATATCTTTGAATCTAAACCATTGGCTTAAGTTCAACATTGTGTTTTGAATTTTGGCAAAGGATAATAAAATTTAAGAAAAAATTTTCTTAAGAAAATTTTAAGAAAAAGAACCTCTTCTGGTTTTGTCTACTAGATAGATATTTGGCATTATCAGACAGAAATTGAAGGGGGAAAGCCACGAGTATCTAGAAATTTTCAATAACTTCTCTAACATTAAGAATAGCAATACTTTCAAAATTTGTATGGATGTTTCCCCATCTTTATGAGCTTGAGAAAGTTGAGATTTTCTTAGTGAACCCAACTTTTTCATACTATTTCTTCATTATTTGTATGCATCTTTAAACTTTCTTCAGTTTTTATTGGTGCAGAAAAATAGAAATCTAGAGCTATGGAACAGACAAATAGGCAAGCTGTTGCAGACAATGCTTTAATGGGATTGGTAAATTGCCAGTTAATGTGCTAAATATCTTCCTTACTGTGGGCTCTTTTTGTGATTTTCTTACAGACTTTTCATTACCAAAGTTAAATAACATGACTGCTGAGCATCAGTGCACTGATGATGCTATCTAAATTGGTAATGAAATGTCTAAAAGAAAACCATCTAGCTCAGAGAGCATCAGAGGACACCCTCCCCAGTTCAGACCTGAGCTGCAAATATTCTCTTTGATCAGATGTTCCTTATCTTGATATGCTTTTTTCAGCATCATGTTCCTAAGAGTGTTGTTAATTAAATATGCAGGAGACGTTAACATGATTACTTTTAAAATTTTAGACCTCTGATTTGCAGCAGCATTTTAAAACATTTTGTTTCAATTTTGAGCAAGAATAAGGATTTTCTCAATTTTTGCTTTTAATTTTGTTTTGAGTTTTGCAAAATTGAAAATGTTATCTGTACTGCCACAATATGTTCTTGATACATTATTTTTGATAGCGGGATCTTTATTTTTTCTGTATTGTAAAACCAAAACTGAATAAAAGATTTGGATCTACAAACACATTTGTGTAGCCTTTTTATTTCAAGCATTGTAGTGCTAACATTTCTGATAAAGCATTTCAGTTCATGTTGAGTAATTTAACTTTTTATAACTCCTAGACTTCAGACCATAAAGTAATCTTAAAGAATGATGATGCAGCATAAAAGGAGAGAAGAATCCTAACTATAATACCAGTTTGAAAGGGGAATCAATTCCAGGATGATAATGTGCTTCTGTTTGGGTGGGTTCAAATATTTGTTACCCTAAAGAATCCCTTCTGCTGGAGATATTCTTCATGTATTTCTCCACCAAACATGGAGCTAGACTCAGCTGCCTAAATGGCTCATTTAACTTAAATGATTCTTTAATAAATTCAGCATTATAATCAAAACATGTAACACGCAAAGTTTAAATGTTTGCTGCTGTGTAAATAAAATCTTGGGTTCAGCTACATGCCATAACATTAAATTGAAATACTGGGACTCAAATATCTGCATGCATCCATGGTTTTCAGATCTCTCATCAGGGAGAATTGACAAAACACAGAATGGGGAACAAACAGGGATGTTCAAAAATCAAGCGTTGTGATAACCATTAGGTTTGTACCATTGACCTGAAGATAGAATATATTAAAAGTAACTTCATTCTTTTCTGCAAGAATTCCTTCGGTGGAACAAAACGTGATTTTTTTTCACTGTTATATAGGCAGTATAGGGGATTCAAAATGCACAATTTAGGTGCTGTACATTATGAATCTGATGCAGACTATTTGAAATCTCTGAAAAATCTAAATTATACACTGGAAAGCAAATTAAATGTGAGAAAACGCGAAAACATTGTTTCCGTTTAGAAAAGAAACAGAAAACAGTTGGCCCGTACGGGGATCGAACCCGCGACCTTGGCGTTATTAGCACCACGCTCTAACCAACTGAGCTAACCGGCCAGTTGGTATGTCCCAAATATCTGCAAGTATCCATGGTTTTCAGACAAGGAAAATTGTCCGATTCTTTTTATCAGGAAGACTTGATAAAACACAGAATGAGGAATAAACAGGGATGTCCAAAAGTCAGGTCTTGAGTTTGTACCATTGACCTGAACATGTTTTTTAAGAAGCTGCACCGTACATGGTATTGGGCTTTGCCTGGCATTTAAGGGTAAAGAAGATAGTGCTCTGACAATCCAAAGGCTATTTATCTTGCCTGATTCCTCCCTCACCATTGACAAACTTGACAGACTCCCTGCCAGCCAAAACGCTGAGGCTGGAAACAGGTTTCTGTTAAATAAAAATAAAAATCAGCATAATGTTTCATGACACCAGTGAAGTCAGATATTAATTTGGAACTTTTCCCAGAAGTCAAAATCACAATTCATATGAAGAAACCATAGCCTTGGTTTCCTTGTTAAAGGCAGGGAAGGTAGCTCAAAGATGCTTTTTCAAAAATGGGACTTTTTTTCTCGGAGGAAGAACAAAACATTTCGTTTCTCATCCAAGAAACCATTTACAATATTATCTTTGAATATTAGTAGTTTGAGTTGGTCGTTTGATGTTGTCGGTTTGAGCTCCAAGCTTGGCGATTTGGTCACAAAAGTTTCATCCCCATTTGAGGAAACATCTTCAGTGCACTTTGGATTGTACTTATGGCTTGTCTAGCCTTTAAATACCCTTCTGAATCCTGGTCTGATTTCAGTTTGTATGATTGGCTGGTTGTAGTTGCTGAGTTATAGACCTTGGTTTTAAGTATGTGTGATGTAAATTAGTGCTGATGTTGTTTAGATGTCTGGTGGAAAACCAGGCTTCCAGGAATTCCTTTTCTTTCCTTGACTTCCCCCGGGTTACAACTGTGGTCCAGTTAAATCAAATTTGTGTCCTTTTGAGTCTTTGCGGACTGACATGAGAGATAGAGGGTCATGTCTGTTGATGGCCAGGACGTGTTTGTGCAATCTGGCTGATAGGTTTCTTCCTGTTCGGCCGACATAGTTGTTCTCCCAGTTGTGACCCTCTTATCCCTCACCATCCATGAAGACTCAACAGGGTTCTTCCCTTGTTTTATCCTATAAAATTAAAATCAATCTAGGGGAGCAGGAGGAGAGGAAAGTTCCAAAATCCTCCAATAAGCTTCACGGGGAAGGGTAAAATTAAAGTCAGAGGGGCCCAGCAGGGTCAAACTAACTTGACAACTCTGATCTTTTCACACGTTGGGCTGCTGTGACTTTAACAGGAGACCTTCCCAATTTGGCATGCATTGCTTTGAGAACAGCAATCACGTTTGAACCAATGCGTGCTCCCAACCCCAAATCAATTGATTCATTTTATCCATCGAGAGCCACCCATCATCATGTGTCATTTTAAAGGGCAATACAGTATCTCCAGTCTAAGAAGCCGTCCCCATGTATAACATATAAAAATTGTGCCATGGTAAAACCTGCCGAAAGCATCAGGAATTCAGTTCAGGAGCTTTTCCAAAAAATCTTCCATCCTCTTATAGGGCTCGAAGGCTATCTCGCTGGTGCAAAGCCTGCAAAAAACGGGCAGCTTTTAGGAAGCCCGTTGTACACAAGAAGCAAAGGCTCGGGATTAAACCCACTTAATCGAAACCCCGTATTCCTAACGTATTGCTTCCAGTTTTGTAACAGCGACTGTTCGGGCCCAATTTCAGTTCCCATAAGCTCCACCGAGCTGCGGGAGAGCTCAGCTGGTATCAGCCTTCCTTCCAACAGCAAGGAGTTTGAATTCAGTCCTCTGGTTTAGTCGCCGGATTTAAAAGCCCACATTTAGGGAAATACCTTTCTGGAGTTATATGGTCCTTTTTTTTTTTTTTTTTCCGCCC